>JAABKJ010003279.1:0-23747 GCA_011634705.1 Andricus grossulariae
TACCCTGCTACTCGGAAGTCGGCGACCCCCAACTACAGGTTAGTCAGGGCGGGAGTGCCGATGAAACAATAACCGGTCAACAGGAGAGTTCGCGGCAACGCATCGAATTTAAACAACCATTTACTATGTTTCAAACGACCCCCTATGTGCACCTACGTTGGCCAGGGATAGATGAGGGCCAAGCCTTGAGTAGTAATGATTCATCGGCCTACACACCACCACCCAACAAAGACATGTAAAGCGGAGGAGGGGAAGCGGTAATGCAGCATACTCGGGCAGAAATACAGTTTGGGTGGAACGCGAAAAGTGCGACCGTGGGGGACTCTCGTTTCTAGAATGGAAATACAAGGCATCCCGGAGACACGACTCAGGTTCAGCGCAGTAAAAAACGATCAGACTTCTGCCCACATTTTGCACATTCTGTGTCACGGACAAGCGCAGCACCTCAGTAGTCACATCCGGCAGCCGTGACATCGGAGAGTCCCGGATGGGCTCAGGGCTTATAGTCATGTTACCCAGCGACAGTAAGTTCCCTAAAGTGCGCCCCATTGTAACCGCGTCACTGCCAATATTTACCACCGCAATCGCAATATTCCACCAAATCGTAAGCTACGGCATCGCAAAGCAGAAGGCTGGATTCGTGCCACAGAACCGGAAGGTTACCGGTATACAGGGAGTGATCCAGAACCACATTTGCGTGAATTTGCTCTAAGTGACCACGGCAAGTCCATGCCTTGGGAACGTGAGGAGCCCCGAACCGATTGGGCTACCTATCACTACTCAGCTATGAACCTTTTCCGCCATATAAATCCGTCTTTAGCAAGGTAGGAAGAGGCCGAACATGGGTGAATGGCTTAAAGATGGAGCAGATCGAAAATTATGAGAAATGCCGGCCCCAGGATTTTGTAGAACCCAGGATTGACATTTTCAGAACGTCGGACTTCACACCCATTTGTCCATTCCCTTATTTTCGCCTTTTTCAAGAATTATTCTTTTTACATTCTCATCTCAATAAGAAGCTATCGGTTTTATGTGAAAAATGAATTTTGTGGTGTTCATGAAGACTCTACGTTTTGAGAACTCCTGAGGCAGAAAAAATAGTTTTTACGGCGGTGTCCATCTGTTGTAGTTGCTGATGTCATTGTTTACATTGTCATCGTGGTCGTCATTGTTGTCGTTGTCGTCGTCTGTGAACACGATAACTTTCGACGGAATAATAGGGTTGGACTCCGCTTTGGCGCACTTTATAAGGATGTATGAAGAAAGGACCATTTCGTTAGCAAGCCATTTTAGATAACAATTAAAAAAGTTAGAGCAATTTCAAAATTTTTGAGACCATTTTTTTATATAAAAATCGTATGTAATTTTATGTAATTCACAGAATTACATCTAATTAAAGGATCTTAAAGAAGTGTCAAACGATTTTGAATGAATAAAGTACAATCAAAATATTCGAAGTAATTAAATATATTTTAAAGTGTTAGAAACAGTTTTAAAAGTTCATAAACAGTCAAAAGAATTTGAAAGAACTCAATGAATTCACCAAAATTCAAACGAATTCAGAGAATGTAAAAAGACTGAAAAAAATTGAAATAATTGAAAAGTATTTAACAGATGCAATATCGGGTCTTCGAATTTGTATACAATTTCTAAATTCGTTTCAATTGTATATGAAAATAAAAAATAAAATGTTATCATGTTTATAAACGAATACTGATATTTCTATTGCGTAGTAATGAATTTCCATAGCTACTCACGTGTTCTCTTATTTAATACGACCTTGTTTCTATGATTTTTCCGCTAGGCCATAATCAATATCATTGTACAAGTTGTCATAAATCTCAATGATTTAGGTGGAGCAATCAGTTAGCGAGTATAAGTATATATGGCAAAACATTTCTAACAATGTTCACTAGTTCGAAGTTGAACGAAATTATTCAAACGTGGATTGTTTCATTTCTTTAAAATGTGGACCCTGATTGGTATTGTGTCTTCCATCTTAGCGATTTACCTCAATCCTATTGGTAAATATAATATCCATAACGTAAATTATCGTCTCAATCGAAGTATATTCATTTGTTCTGCGAATTTGCGAGTGACAATATGTCTTTTTACAATATTAAACTGTACGTAAGAAAAATTTAATCTAATTTTTCAGCTCGTAGGAATATTTGTTTTCATTTTTCGAAATTTATAGTTTGAATCCATACATAGAACAGAACATAATATCTTTTACTAGAAAAAACATTATTCTTTTAATTAATTATGGAAATGAAACTTAGCTCAAGTCCAAAAGACATTGGACTACAAATATTGATGATTTATTTTCGAGCAACGAAAATTAAGAAAATATTTGATAAATGTAGTTTGCACCTACCAGAAGCCAACGAACGCATGCGGTATAAGACTGAGGAAATGCAGCTTGCTAGAAATAATTGAATGATCAATTCTTTGAATCTATATATCGTATTAATTTTTTGTAGATCAATGAATGTTAACATATCTGCATACTAACCAACGCTGAAAAAATGTAATCCTCTCTTTTTTTTTGCAGAGTTAAGTTCACAGTCTAAGTTGTTACCTGATGGCGACTATGTTCCTGGTGTGCCTCCTGCCAGACCTTCATCTTCTTCTGAAAGAAATCATGAACCTGAGATTGACCTGAATCATCCTCCTGGTGACACTCCTCCACGTGACAGATCCAGGTCTCCTCCTGATACTCGTCCTTCTTCTTCCAGGTTCATAACTTCGCCCGAAAGTCTTCCATCACCTGACGGGAAAGGATGTGGACTTGAACAGCTTCGATTTATTCGGCTTATTTCTCTTAATGATCAGCGCCAGATATTCGAACTTCGCAGATACACATTTCCTCCTGATAAATTACTTAAACTGTCAATAGGAAGGTCTGGGTATATTCCTATGCTTACACGAGAACAAATTGTATTATCAACAGACAATGGTGACGCCTTAGCAATATTGGAGAATTCAAATGTTCTCGCTGGAATATATAGACGTGTTGATAACATTATGAGACGTGTGAAAATAAACATGCAGAGCTACAATGTTACCCGCTTGGTGCAAGAAGAAATCGATTGCACTCCCGTAGGTCCCCATCAACCAATCATGCACAATTATAAGGTTGTTAATGTAAACTGTAGTCCTGTACACCATTAATTCAGAATAAATGTGAATTAAAAACATTCGTGCGATCTTAATTCGAATGAAAATGTTAGATGTAACTGGTAATTACATTCAAAAGTTAGCGTATTATGGTTCTTGAAGCTTCAACATTTCACCGATGCCCCAGCGATTTTTAGTGATTCGAACTTATGGCATGTATGTTAACTTGACATCTGCGTCGGCAGATTTTACAAGCTTTTATCGCTAGGCGTTTCAGTTTTTTGAAATACTTACCATTAAATAAATAGAGTTTTGTCAATATATTTCTCAATATATTGATACTTCAAATAAATTATGGCTATGCAGAAAAATGCCAAATGAAAATAATGCTGTAGAAAATCATCCATTATCTAATAGCAAAGTTTGAAGAATAAAATGTTATTCTTTCTCATTATAAAGTACGTTGTATTGGGTTTTATCGTATTTCATATCTTGAATCTGAATAAAGTAAGGAAATACAGACTGTATTTTTGTACCGTTCTCCTATATAAATTCATATATTTTCACGAAAAAATTAGTAGTTTTGGACTATCCAATTATAAATATTACAGCTGATCGCATTGTAAATTTTTAACTAATATTTCGTAGCTCACTTGTATTAAATTTAGTTAGGATAATTCTACTAAGAATGAGTAAAATTTCACAAATTTAGTTTTAGACAGTGAATTACAACAAATTTTATTTCGATTGCCGTTGTCAAAAATAGGGTTTCCCACTTGAAAAAAAAACTTAGTTGACCTTCAAATAATCTTAAAGGTTCTGCGTCTGAGTTATTAGTGTGTATTCGTGTACGTCTCTTTGATCTGTCATTTATTGTCGAGATTTAACGTGGTTTGTTTTGGTTTAAGTTATTTCTGTCCTGTTATTTAAAGGAATATACCCTCATATTGATGAAATTATTATTTCGACGCAAAATAAGCATTTTTCGAAAGAAGAAATCTGGGGATAGCAGACGACAGCATTTGAAGGGCGAGAACCGTTCACAAATTAATTTTTTTATTCGCAATTTTCACATCATAGAAGCATTCTCGGATGGAAGCATGTATCTGAAGACCCACGACTTGATGATTGTGAACCTAAATTTCGTGAAATACGTCGCGAAACGGAGCGAAATTCAGAGAAAACTGACATGTCCTGTGTGTAACAAAAGCAAGAAACAGCTGAAAACTCGAGAAACCCACAACAATTTCTTTGCTGAAAATTCTTCACCGAGATTTAAATTACAAAACCCATTTTCTTACAACAAAAGTCACCCTTTTCTATTTCTCCAAGAATTTCTGTTACATAACTTATAACAAGTGTGACGACAACATGAAGGTTTGCTTGTGAAGGTACCTCATCTCAAAAAAGCGCATGCGCGAAAATTGTTTTGCATAGAACTGAGGTTATCTAATGTAACCTATCGCACTGTACCCTTTTAACTAACCCTCTCGCTGATGAGGCCGCTTTCCGCCATATATACATTTATTGCCGTATAGGGGATGTCTATAAAATCATTTGGTTCACAGGAATGATTTCCAGAAAGCTTCACTCTGAGGCTTACTAGCACATCACAGTCGCAGAGGATGTGACGTGCTAATACCTCGCGTGTTTCTCCGAGAGCCAGTTTTTAATCACATGCTTAGACGACGCATACAAAGCTCCACAGTATTTTTGAGGTCCTTTAAGGAATTTTGTAGTCCCACTTTTTTCAAGCATATCTGCTTTCTCATTGCCTTTAATGTTCGCATGTCAGGCAATCCAGATCAAGTTGACCCAGTGTTTACCGGACACATTAGTGAGCGCAGCGCCATCTGTGGAAATAATGGCTAAATATTTCTGGAAATGTATATATGGACACCTTGTACTTAGCTGATGTGGAGAAGTTGACCTTATTGCCACATAATTTTGAGTTCACAAGGTCAGGTAGCTTTCTGCGACTCGTAAAAACCAACAATTCACGGTTATCTGGGTTAACAAATAGGCTACGGTCGCTACAACAATCCTCAACAATGTTAAGATCATTACCTTTATCAACGACGAGTGCCCACAGGGTTGAGGATAAAACTCCTCCCTGTGGACAACTCCTTTTTACCTTCGCTCTCACATTGCACCCGTGGAGCGAAGATTGGACAATCCTGCCGCACAGCATAGAGTACATCCACATATTAACAGTGGTACGTAGTCATGGGGGATTTTTCTCTCTGTGAAGCAAGCTGATTACTATGAAGGGGTTTATTCGGTAGGATTTCCCTCTTCATATTAAAATCGGCTAACTTCTTTAATAGCTTCAGCATGAATGAAGTTAGGCTAATTGGTTCGAATTATTTGGCCTCATAGGAGCAGTCTCTCCCGGGCTTGGTATAATGATCACTTTGACCATTTTCCATGAAACAGGGATATATCCAATAGATATACACGTCCTTAAAATGTTACATATTGGTCCTATCAGAATATCCAAACATTCCTGAATCAGCGCCGGGAATCTACCGTCTTCCACAGCGGTCTTAAATGGGTCTAAATGCCGAACAAACCATCTAATTTTTTATTTTGATACTATCTGGCTTAACATCCTCCAGTCATCCCCATTGAAACTATGTTCTCGGCCGTCAGAGGGGTATGGCCTAATATACTCTTCCTCCGACAAGTAACACATATTCGGGACGAGGGCAGTGCACCTGCATTAAGGGTTTGAAGATTCCGCCAGCCGTTTCTGGCATGACACCTGGTGGCGAAACTAATGCCCTGAGTTGAAATGTAGGATTTTTCTTTAAATTTCTCTGGAATTTCGCAGTATCAGGTACATTTTGAATGCCCTGAAAAATGCGCCCTCCATGAGTTCCTTTTAGCTGATTGTATTTCGTTAGTATATCTTGCTACCTTAGCCTTATATAAATCTCAGTTTCCAGTTTCCTAGCTATTATACTGCTAGGAATGATTTGCAATGGCTCTCCAAGATCTTCCTTCTGTTTATGACAGTCAGTCGCTCTTGGATTCCTATACCTTTAGGATCAGACTCCTCAGCTGTCAGTTGAAAGCATATATGCCTGTGATCTGATGGGGATGACTCAGACGAAACGTGCCGGTCCCTGAACGCTTCGCTGTTAGGTATAGCGCACAAGGTCAGGTCGATAACATCATGCCATCTAGCTGCCACAAAGGTTGGAATATTTCCGCGATTCAATATGGTTGAATAGGTAATGAAAAGATAATCTAAAAGGTATTCACCCCTGTTGTCGGTGTTCTTACTGTTCCATATTGTATGATGTGCATTCGTATTTCATCCAATGAGCTATGGTTATCCTTTCAAGCTGCAGAACTCCACCAAAACTATCCATTCTTCCAATGGCGGCGGGTCTAGAGGATCGAATAGCAGGTATGCTGAGTGAATCACAATGGGCTGATGACTTCCTTCTCTTTGGTGTCTTACAATCCAAAATGCTTTTGTGGAATAGGACGAATGCAGCGTCGCCTATCGGCCGACGGATGAATTTTACCCATCAAGCACAACTCGAAAGCGACGAGTTTTCTTAGTAATCGAATAGGGCTGCAGCGAAAAGTTTCGTGAATTTAATAATTTTTCTTTTCTCATGTCGTAACAATTTTAACCTAAAATGTTTCCTTCTCATGTGAAAAAAATGGTCATTTTTTATGTTTTTGTTTTTAAAATAAAGAAAGAAAGAAAATTATTTAATATTCCAAACCGAAAAATTGAGTACTTTTAAAAATTCCCCTTTTTCAAACATAAAAATTGTTACCTATTCAAGTTTTCACCCTTCAATTTATGAAACTTTTATATTCTAAATCATGATCTAATATTATAAATTCAAAATTAGCCAATTTGAAGCTTAAGACTATCGGAATAAGAAAGTTTTTAAACAAAAAAGCGCTGAATGTTCTTCAACTAGTAAGACTTTCAATCTGAAATTGTAAAAGTTTGAGCGATTAAACTTGCTTTAATTACAACTTTTCACTAAAATTATTCCATTTTGTTTTGGAGATCATTAACCTTCCTAATAAAAAATTCATCTTTTTTTTGGAACCTTGAATGTTTGGTTTACTATTTATCCTTTTTATTTCAATACTCATTCATTCGAAGAATGAACGAAGAATTCAGAGAATGTAAAAAGACTCAAAAGAATTCAAATAATTTGAATGTATTCAACAAATGCAAAATTATTCAGAGGAATTCAAAGAATTTCGTAGAAATCAACAAATTTAAAAGAAATAATTTCACATGTAGAATTACACGTGACGAAAAATGAAATTGGATTTGGTGTGCAAAGATCGATGGGAAAAATTTCGACATTTTTATAAACAAATATTGATATTTCTATTGCGTAGTAATGCATTTCCATAGCTACTCACGTATTCTCTTATTCAATACGACCTTGTTTCGATTCTTTTTCCGCTGGGCCATAATCAATATCATTGTACAAATTGTTATAAATCTCAATGATTTAGGAAGATTTATCAGTAAGCGGGTATAAGTATATATGGCAAAACATTTTCAAAAACGTTCATTAGTTCGAAGTTTAACGAAATTATTCAAAAGTGGAGTGTTTTATTTTTCAAAATGTGGACTTTATTTGGAATTGTGTCTTTCATCCTAGCGATTTGCCCTCATCTTATTGGTGACTATAATATTCATAACGTAAATTCCGGTCTTATTTACAGTATGTTTATTTTCTATTCGAATTTGTTCGAGTGACAATATCTCTTTTTTCGATATTAAACTGTTCCTACAAAAAATTCAATATCATTTTTTGGCCTGTATGATTTTTTTCCATTTTCCAAAATTTATATTTTTGAATCGATGCATAGAATACAAGATAGTATCTAATTGCAGTAAAATTCGGAGGGATTACTCCTATTGGGCAAATACAACTTCCAGCCACTATGATATATTAAACTTCACTGCTCGAAAAAAATTCCAAAGTTTCAACTTACATTAATTAGAATCATCACAGCATGAAAATTTATTCTCCTGGTAAATAAAACATCATTCTATCAATTAATTATAAAAATTAAACTCAACTAGAGTCCAAAATACATTGGATTTATACAAAAAATTAATGATTAATTTGTTGTTTTAATTTTTTCCGGTATCTTAGAATATTAATGTAGTGAAGGCCTTTCCCGGGTTTTTGATGTTTTCATTTAAAAATTGCTTACATGTTCCGACTCGGATCCGAATCCTTTTCAAGGTGTTGTTCTTATTATTAGTTAACGGATATGAAAATAGTTTCTTAGAAGATTGTACATAGTTGTCAGTTTGCAATAGTTTGAAATTTTAAAATTGGATCGTCATAACCTTAAAACTGGTAAAATATTTGTTTCGTAGGAGATAAATCCTAGAGCAAATTATTATATATTCTACATTTTTTAAAAAAGGAAGTGCCAGAGCCTTGTGGTATGTTAAATTAGAGCGACATGACTCATCTCATGTTATAATTTAACATACCTCAAGGCTCTGCCACTTTCTTTTTAAAAAAATGTACAATATATAATAATTTGCTCTCGGATATATCTCCTACGAGACAAATATTTCACCAATTTAAAGGTTATGACGATCCAATTTCGAAATTTCAAACTATTATAAAGTGACAACTACGTACGATCTTCTGAGAAACTTCTTTCATTTTCGTTAACTAATAGTAAGATCTACGCCTTGAAAAGGACTCGGATCCGAGTCGAAACATGTCGGCAATTTTTAAATAAAAACATCAAAAAACCGAAAAAGGCCTTTAATACGTTATTATTTTTATGATTTATTATCGGGCAAGACCAATTAAGAAAATATTTGAAAAATGTAGTTTGGACCTACAGGAATGAAAAAAAAACGCATGCGGGGTAAGACAGCGGAAACGCAGATTGTTAGGAATAATTAAATTATCAAATCTTCAAATGTCCACATCATATTAGCATTTTAAAGATCAATAAATGTTCATCCATACACATACTAATCAACGATAAAAAAAATGTAATCCTCTCTTTCTTGTTGCAGAGTTAAGTACATGGCCCAGGGTTTTACCTGATAGCGACTATTTTTCTGGTGTTACTCGTGCCGGACCTTCTTCTTCTTCTGAAAGAAATCATACACTTGAAATTGCCATGAGTCATCATCCTGCCGGGTCTCCATCAAGGGTCAGATCCAGGTCTCCTCCTGATACTCGTCCTTCTTCTTCCAACTTCATACCTTCGGCCGAAAGTCTTCCTTCACCTGACGGGAAAGGATGTGGACTTGAACAGCTTTGCTTTATTCGGCTTATTTCTCGAAAAAATCAGCACCAGATTTTTGAACTTCGCAGATACAGTTTTCCTCCCGATAAAAAAATTAAACTGTCATCAGGAAGGTCTAGGTATATTCATATTCGAACCGTAGAAGAAATTGTATTATCAACATACGAAGGTGACGTGTTTGCAGTATTGGAGGATATGAATCTTCTTTCTGGGTTATATAAACGTATTGATAACATTATGAGACGTGTGAAAATAAACATATATAGCCAAAAGGTTACCCGATTGGAGCAAGAAGAAATCAATTGCACTCCGGTAGGTCCCTATCGACTAATCAAGTACAATTATAATGTTGTTAATTTAAATGACACTCCTGTACACCATTAATTAAAAAAAATGTAAAATTAAAACATTATGCACACTAATGTGATCTTATGGCATGCATTGTAACCTGACATCTGCGACAGCAGATTTTACAAGCTTTTATCGCTAGACCTTTTGGTGATTTTAAATACCTACCATTAAATAGAGTTTTGTCAATATATGTTTTGATACTTCCAATAAATGATGACTTCGCAAGAAACATTTAAAATAAAAATAATGCAGTAGAAAAATGCCATCATTTACTAGTAATGTATTTTATTGAATTCCATCAAAGTAAATAAATTAAGGAGAAACAAACTATGTGTCTAAATAACTCTTTTGTCTCCATTTTAAAGCAGAAACTTGCGAAAATGTTCTGTTGGAGGAGCTTTATTTCAATGAAGATATATTTCTTACAGAATTTCGATCTTAACTTAACATTCTTTCTGTAGCATTTCCCATTTTTATAACCATCCTTCAATAAATATATACAGCCCTATATAAATTCATATATTTTCACGAGAAAATTAGTAGCTTTCGACTATCCGAATATAAATATTACAGCCTAATCGTATAATAAATTTTCAATTAATCTTTTGTGGCTTGAAGAAATTTGATTATATAAATGATTTTGTCAATTTTGAACATGAATTTTTGCTTCTGAATTCATTAGATTTGATTTCGTTCATTGTATTCCTTAAATCCTTTTGAATTCTTCAAATTATTTTCACTTCATAAACTGAGCATGATTTAGAATTAACAACTTGAAATTGAAGCTTTGAATGCATTCTTTAAATTTTTAAATTATTTTTCATTACTTTAAGTTATTTGGAATTCTACAAACTCTCTTGGATTGCTTTTAATTAATTTCAATTATTTTTCATTACTTGTATTCTTTAAATCTTTTGAAATTGAAAAGAACAAAAATAGATTCTAAAAATATATATTTTTTAATTTGAGTAATTTGAATGAACTTAAAAGAATTTAAAAGAATTCATAATAATTGAACAAACTTGAAACAATTCTCTCGACGTACAAATTTTAAGTACACGGAGAGACTTTTGGTATTAACATTTTTTTTATCGCATATCCATAATTGAAATAAAATATACAAATTGAGGGATAATCGAGGTACGGTTAGGAAAAGTCGAATAGTCACTATGAAAATGCAGACTAAGATCTCTCATTGGAATAAATCCTAAGAATATTGGACTGTTACATGCAAAAAATTACAGTATTTCTAAGTCGCTGAGTTAAATTTTGCAATGGATTCAAATAACGAAAATTCGTATAGTACGTTGAAAGAAGCGAAACAAACGCTTTGCAATCTTTTTAAACCACTATACAAAAAATGAGGGTCACGTGATGTTGTGTTTCACGCTGGCGCATGGCAAAAAGAAAGACGGGTGAAAGTGTATGAACGCACATTATGACCTGGGTTACAAACACTTCTTAGTGGATATATTTGTGTATTCCTGGACGACGCTCGCTGGCTACAGTGGTTTGTTTACGAATTCTATACTAATACCTATACGCGTACATAAACCTACCTTATATAAATCGCACGCATTACGTTGAGACTTATGATTCTTTCCGCCCTTATATACTAACTAGTGAAACGTAGCACTACTTGTGAGAAACTAATAGTGCTGGGTCAAAAATTGCAGGTGCCCCGGACTTTATTAAATATTTATATTGAAACGGTTCAAAACATCCCCGCATTTCAATTAAAATAAGAGGAAACGAGAAACGTAAGATTACTACTAGAAATGTGATAATTGGAGATAACGGGCAGGGCTCAATATAGCTACAAATTTATAAATATAGGTCAACAGGCCACTGGGGAAAATCAAAATTGCGTGCGCAATATACAGGGCCCGGAAGTAGGAAGACCAGCGGTACCAAGACGGGCTGGTTGCACTCTTGGGTTAGCGAGAATCGACAAATCACTTTTTGCTGGAGAGACGATCAGAGCGGTCGTATCGGGAAATCGCGAGCAAACACGGGAGAAAAGTAGCATCCGTCGCAAGCACATGAGTTGCTTACGCGTAGCCTTAGCTAGGGAGCATTCAGGAACAAGCGAGGTTGGTTTTTGTTTATTAAAAACTATTTTTGTTAGAATCCTCTCAGTTCTCACCAGTTTTTCTTAAGTTTGGCTAATCTGTCCTCAAGTCTGAGCACATAGGGACGTGTTTTTCTAGGGGTAAAATTCTCTTTCTACCAGGCATAGACCTGGAAATTGAGAATGGATTCCTAAATTGGTAAACTCGATTGGATCTGCTCAACACTTTAAGGAGGGAAAGGAAAAATTCCATTTCATTTGATACAGCGAAACGACCAATTCAAACCAATTTGAGCTTTCGACCAAGCTTTCGAATTGGAAATCGCACAATTTGGATTCTGAAGGTCGGAATAACTGTAAAATATCATATCAAATTATATCCTGTTCAACGTTGTTGATTCTGAATTCCCTATGGTCATGAAGCGACCAAGTATGGGAATCTAGACTAGGACGCTGGCTTTGTAAAAGCAAACATAAGTAGCTTTAAATAAAAAGAAACGTCTGCCTACTGCCAAATCCTATGTGAAGTGATTTGAAGAATTGTAGTGCCTCTATGCGAAAGAAACCTAAGGTGGAATTTCCTCTAGACATTGCACCTAGTCTTGAGAAAATAAAGTCTCAGTTAAGGCCAGAAAAAGACTGAGAGAAATAAAAGTATGTCCGGGATGCTCGAGAAAATGAGAGGGAGATAGGGATAGGAGTCAATTTAATTACAAGGGCAGCGATTCTATCTGAAGGTCAAAGTCTCATAAAATAAATATTATTTTTCTCGCAGTCTCCTTATTGCACTTGTGATCCCACAATCAACTATAAGCAAAAAGACATTCCAATGAGTCATAACCGAAGGAGTCTACATGTTATAGAGTCATCAGCCATTGATGAGTTGAGATCCACCGAAAGTTATATTTGTGAGGGGTTTTTGATCAATAATTATTTTCTTTTCCGAGACTTACGTGTGACAAATAGCAATCACTTTCATCCAGGGGAAAGAGGGGTTCCCATCCCGTTTCCAAGGGTATCCTTATTGGTAAAACTGAACAATCTGGTGGTAAGGGCAAGTTTTAAGGTTCCACCCAGACTTGGCCCAATTTGTGTAATTGGACTCGAGCTGCTGGATAGAGTCCATTAAAGGCAAACTGGATATAGTTCATCGGCAATTCTCAATGTTGCCAGAAAATTTCAAGTTGCTACAAACATATTAAATTATTCATGATAAGGAAAAACGCGTATTCACGAAAGGTAACAATTCTCGGTTTGGGTAAAATCGTCAATTTGTGGATCTCAGCTCGACATGGAAACAATAAATTTGAATTGAAAATAACATCAATGAATCAAATAAATTAAGAGTGTTAGTAAGAATGTTTTGTATGCATATACAGTAAATTATTCAATCGGAAAGATCATCATCGAAGGGAAAATAAACTATTAATGCGACGAACATTTTGCATATCATATATATATATAATATCATATCACATGATATAATTCAATGAAAAATCAGTTCGAATTCAATTTTTTTTTAGTCTTAAGTTTAATTGTTAACTGTTTCAAATATTACATCATTCAGCTTACTACGCTTAATTCTCAAATATTTTTCATTACAATTTTTCCATTTTATTTCTTCAGTTTTAAACGTAAATTTGTGATTGAAAGAATTTAAAAATTCAGTTTTGAAGACTTTAAGAATCAAAAACTAAAAGCGTTTGAAATTTTAAATTGTTTATAAAGAACGTTTTAAGTTTATAAACTGTAAATATAAATTAATAAATAATTTTTAAAACTGAACTGTAGTTGGAGTTTTAAAAATTGCACAATAAATAGTTTACAATACGATTCAAAATCTGTTCGAGAGTAAACAATTTACTGATTTTAACGTTGGAAATTCAACTTTTTCAATACGAAAGCGTTAATAATTAAGCAAATTGCAATTTCTGAGTAAACATTTTAAAACTATTTGCAATGTGAAAATAACTTAAAATTAATATATGTATAGTTAAACGCTTTTATTCAATTTCAAATTCAATTCAAATATTATTTTAGTCGAAAATATTATTATTATTATTATATTTTTAAGTTAGAGAATTAGAAACGATAGCGTGGATTTATATTTTCCAACCAGAAATCTGTGAATTGTTTTTAGTATAGTCTTTTAGAATTCTCGCAAATCTCAGTTGCAGATATTACTAGTGGTTCTTATTTCAATACGCATTGTTATTTAAGAATACTAGAATATCGTACAGACCTAATAACTTATGATACTTAAAATATTCACTATTGGTGATATCTTTTACAAAACTTGTTACTGACCATTATCACTTTTTCACACACACAATTTTCAAGCAGTAAATAAGACGTTTTCTAAACGTGAATTAGTAAATACTAATTGATTAAAATTTGAAGTAATCCTCATTTTTTCATTTGAAGAATTTACAAGATTTTAAAAGAATTCAAAGAACACAAAGGAATTAAGATAATACAAAAGAATTCAAACCAACTTATTGAATTACAAAGAGTTGAAGGAATTAAATAAATCAATGAATTCAAAATAATGCGAAAACTTTACATTAATTGAAATATTTGTAAAGAATTCAAAAGAATTCTTTTGGTATCTTAATTGTAACTACTTGTTTTTTTTAAAGTTCCGAAAAATAAAATTCCGAAAAGGACTTACCTCTGAATTATTTGAAACTGCGTATACCTATGTATTTTAACTCGCTAATTGCGTAAATTATGGTGAAAATACCCGACAATTTGATTTGATATCCTTCCTTATTTTCAGCTTAGTCAGGCTTTCTTATGTTAGACGAGACAATCCGAGAGAAAAGGAATGTGTTGTTGTAGGATATTTTGTTATTTTTCAGTGAAGAGTATTTCCAACAAGCGGAAAAACTCCTTACAATACGAAGAATGCAAAGGTGTTTAAAGAATCTGAAAGAATTCCAAAGAGTTTAAAGGATTGAACATTTTTCAAGGAATTCATAAGAATTACAAGAGTGATAAAGAATTTAAAAAAATTCGTTTCAAATCCTAATTTTGAGTCATCCTTAATTCTTTGTTTGAAAAAATTCAAGTATTTAAACATAATCAAAAAAGATTAGAAATGGTTCAACAAAATTTGAATAAATCAAATACATCCACAATATTTGACATAATTTGAAACATTTCAAAGAGTTTGAAATATATAATAATTGAAACGAGAAGCGACAATTCGAACAAATGAAAAGAATATACAAAGAATTTATAAGAATTGCATTCTCATTGCATGCAACATTGAGGAAGTTCCCTGTCGTAGCAGATGCAAAATTATTTAGAAAAATTTTCAGAATTCCGTAGAAGTCCAGGAATTAAAAAAAAAACTCAAAATTGGATTTTGAGTGGGTAGATAGATGAAGCAAATTTTGGTATTAATTTTTTTGACAACTATGACACACGTTGGGCTCTTTTCTTCAATTGTTTGAATTCTTATTAAAGCTCTTGAATTTTTCGACGTGTCTTTGATATTTGTATAAATTTTATTAATTCATTCCGATTGTATATGGGAAGCGAAAAATGATATGTTGTCTTGTTTATCAACAAATACTGATATACCTCTTGTGTAGTATTAAATTTCAATAGCTACTTATGTGCTCTCTTATTTGATACAACCTTATTCCCATGCTCATACCGATAGGCTATAATATATATAGTTGCACAAATTGCCATAAATCTCAATAAGTTAGAAGAACGAATGAGATAGCGACTATAACAATATAAACTGAAACATTTTCAACAATGTCTACTAGTTAGACTCGCAACGAATTTATTGAAAAGCGGATTGTTTTACTTAAATAAATGTACCTTCGAACTGGTATTCTGTCTTCCATCTTAGTGATTTGCCCTAATCTTATTGCGAAATACAGTATCTATAATTTCAATTTCAGTTTTAATCGCAGTATATTTATGTCCTATACAAATTTGTTCAAATTGGGACAAAACCAATTCATAAAATAGTTCACAAATGTAGTTTGCGCCTACTAGAATGCCAACGAACCTACCAATGATAAGAAGAATGTAATCCTCTCTTTCTTGTTGCAGAGTTCAGTTCTCAGTCTAAATTTTTACCTGATGCGGACCATTTCCCTGGTATTCCCTGTGGCGGATCTTCTTCAATTCTGAATGAAATCATTAACCTCAGATTGATCTGAGTCATCCTTCTGCCGAGTCTCCTCCTCGTGCCAGATCCAGGTCTCCTTTTAGATTTATTCAGCTTATTTCCCTCAAAAATCGGAACAAGATATTCAAACTCGGAAAATACACTTTTCCTGCCGATATCAAGTCAATCAAGTTGAATCATATTATGGATAATGTAAACTACACTTCTCTACACCATGAATGGAGATGAAGGCGAGATGAGCATAGTTATAATTTTCAGTCAAAATAAGAAAAAAAAAAGAATACAAAACATTACTATTTGACGTAATTTTTATTCTTCTGAATAAGCGCATCACTTTAAATTCGGTATTGTGAAAAGTATGTCAAATGGTAATTCCGAAATATAAAAAATAAGCCAAATGGTTATTCGGAAAAATGAAGATTAGCATAAAAAGTAATACGGTTAAATAAGCATAAAGAAATTGACCATTAGAAGAAATAAAAATTGTAGCGAATTGCTACTCGGTCAAATCATTTTAGGTAAGTTAAATATTAGGGCAAATAGAATTTGGGGAATACTCATGCGATTCAAATGGCCTTAGCGAAGCACAGTCTGAATAAGAGTCCAATAAGTAATAATGCGCATGAATAATTGATCACTGCTTCGATTTTTGAAAATAATATGTGTTGTTCCAAGTGTAGCTCTCAGTTACAAGGTGCAGGTTTGTTCAGTTCTTTATGAAACAATTATTTGAGTTTGTCTGTTATTTCCACACGCTGTATTTTTACTTTCGCCGGCATTAGTAACGTCAGATACGCAGTTGAGATCGTCTCCAAATGCGACATTACAATCATCTTCCCGTCTGAATTTATCCACAGTTGGCCAGGACACTTCGAAGCACAAATGGGCTTAATACTTGCCTAAGAACCATTAGAATGGTAAATCTGATGCTCTGCGGATGAATTTGTGTGCTGATAGCTCAGCGCAATTGAAATCTGGGCGATCTAGTACCCCTGAGACTGCGACATCTGCCTCTTTTGGCCGTGAGAAGGCTGTGCGGAAACGCACATTTTATGAAGAAGCAGAACGGTTGCAATATTGAAAGAGAAGACGGCCCGTGATACGTAAGTATATTGAGACAAAGGAGCTTGTGAAAGCCAAACTGGCACTGGCCAAGTGTTCAAAGCTAGGGTGAGGAAGAAAAAAAAAGAGGCCTACTTGAACTCCAGGTGCCGATAATAGAAAAGGAATTGGGTATTGAGTAAAAGGAGTCGAGTAAAAGAGGCGAAATCCCATTTACTTGCACCACTTAAACCGCAGAAATGAGCACGCCGTTAGACACGCAAAATGGCGCGGTGCGAACGCGGGTGCCTCGGGCGGCCACGGAAAATGTGACAAGTTGCTTTGGAAACGCGGTCGAAAAACTTCTTTCTCGCTCGCGCGAATTCCACTCCCCTGTATGTCTTGTGCCGGTGAGATATTGAGCTGGTCAACCTGTCAAGCGCGACAAGACTAGAACCAGCGGGGTTCGGATAGGGAAATCTATCCAAAGCCTGATAAAAATAATCAATGAGCTTCGAGGGTTGTTCGTGATTCAAAAGGGTGTGACCCACAAACTCGGTGTGACCCGGTAGGATAGTTTTTGCGGACTCACGCTCAGTCGTAAAAAGACTAGTTCGCTGGCTTGGTGCACAATTGAATATTATAGCTGCCTTGAGCATACATAACACTTGGATCATGAATCAGCCGCAAGATGGCCGATTTTGGTTTGTTTCAATTACATTCAGAGTCCTCAAATAATCACTAATCAATGCTCGCCGGTGAGGGTCTCTCATATTGTCTTACTTGTTTCCAACTTGCTCATTGTCCATTTGTCCATGCTTAATTAAGGCCTCCCATGGCGTTAGAAGTTGAAACAAATTGTCATCAGGCGGAACCGCTTGTACAGCTCTCCTCAAAATGTTGTGCAAAATTGCTATTGCAACAATAATTGGAAGAGCTTTATCTAAGCGCACACTTATGCCAAGCGCAAGGATTGGAAATCGCCTCTTCCAAATTCCAAATATTCGCTCTACTGGATTTCGACGAGAACCAGGAGAACATATGGGGCAGAAAACGACAAGTGTTCCCACCTTAAATTGTTGTTTTTTATTAATGGGGTTGAAATTTGGCTGAATTATAGTCTAACTGGACCTATATTAATACATAAAACCATAGGTGCATTTATCAACCGGTTGTCAATATTCAGGGGTTTGAAGTTTTCACTTTTTCCTGTGGGTTTTTACATTCACGTTAGTGTAACTTCTTTTAAGATTATCCGATTGTACTTTTATTACAGAGGTTTGGAAAGCTCTTTTCATATACTTTAAGACTATCGCTATTCAAAATAATTCTTCAGACGTCAGAATCTACATATAAAGTAATATATTTCAATTCAAAAAGAGCAAATGTAATTTATGAGCAGTTGTTTGTTAACGTTAGTTTCGAAAGAACAGGCAGCAGGTAGGCAGGCACACCATTGGTACCTGAATCGGCGGAAAGGGATCTCTACTCAAGATTTCCCCACACCCTGAAAGTGGAGGGAAGAGGTTTCTCTATCTGAGATTTCTCCCACATTGATCATAATGTACGTGAGACGACATTAAACTTTCTTAAGCAAAAGAATTTAGTTTCTAGAAGCGTTGGTTTTTCGATACATCGATGGGTTGAATTTAAAACATGAAATATTGCTCGCTATCTTTCTTCACAGAGCTGGACACTTACAAACGTCATTGGGTTAAATTCAAAGTCCAAAACTTTGGTTAAAGTGCGCACTTTTATGTGCTTTATAAGTCCAATGTGCATCCAAACGTATCATAGAAGTCTACTGCGCATTCATAAAAATTGTACAAGTACAATGCAAGTACATATTGAAGTTGATATATCTGCAAGTATATCACCTCACAACTTGGTCGATAAAACGGGGATGCTGGTAAATTTTCTAGTTGTTACTTCTATCAATGGATGGCGGCACTTAAAACTTATTACAGAAACGTAACTGATTAAATAAACACTACGTGAAGTCGACTACTCCTTACGGTGGGAAATTAAATTTCCCTGCCCAAAGAGTAGGTGAGTTCGGACCTGGCCTTGGTGAGGAAGCGTAAGAACTCTCGCGGTTAGCGACGGCCTAGAAGCCGCAGTCGTGACGACCCTTGATGGGTGGGATTTTGTGGTTAGTTGGATGGAAGTACTAGCGTGAATTCCACTAAGCAGCGAATATCGGGTGGCTCTCGACTCCCGAAACAGTTCTCTAAGCCAAAAAGTTAACTACTGTGTCGAAGACTGAATGTTACTAAGGCATGGTAACTCATACGGTGTCTTGGAATACTATGCAATCTCCCAGTGTAAATTGCCTTATCCCCACAAGCAGGGCTCTTTGGAGACGCACCCTTCAGTTGTCCAGCTGTTCGTGTAAACAAAATGAATCCCGGAAACATAAAAACAAGACACAAACTCATGAAGGGGGGCCTTCAATGACCCCCTCCATTAATACTTTTTGTTTTCTCGAAAAGATGGAAATAAACGACGGATTAAATCAAATTCGAATCAATAAGGGGCCCGTATGGTTCACAGCTCCTCGAGTGAAACGGCTGGTAATGGGACTAAAATCAGTCCCGTAAACGAGGTTAAAGACACTGATAATGCTGGTTCCAAAGAAAGGGCTGGGAAAAAAATATAGCAATGCTGTCAAAAGGAGGTATCATCGCCAGCAACTTTTGTTGCAAAGCAAAACAACCCCTCACCGAGGGTCAGCCTCGCCCTTCAAAGCCGTGATCTGCTCAGATGAGATGTCTATGACATAGCTCATCTAAGTAGTAAGCGGTTTCAAACCATAGAAAGGTCCAAGAATCAAAGCCGTTGACTCGAAGGAACTTTCCAAGCCTGCCAAATTTATTGCATGGATAACCGCAACTTCCGAGGAACCAGCATCCATCCCCAAAAGGTTGCCAATCCAATACCTCACATTGAAAGTCTGGAAGTGGACCATCGTGGATGCCAGGAAATACGACAAGGTAACCCAGTTGGTCATGAGTGCGGTCCCGTCAGTGGTAGAAAGCATAAAGAGGGTCAACTGTAAAACGCATCTGGGATCGCGAAGGATCCAAATGAAAATACGTTCAAAACCAAGAGATCCCGCCAGGACAGTGAAAGAGCAGCTGTCTTAGAAACAACTGATGGATGACGCTGATTCTTAAGTGAACGGCGTGAAATTCTCGGATTCGAAGTTTATTCAAATTAATCTTAACCACTTTAAATCTGATTCGGCAATCTTAAGCAGACGTATTAAAGTGAAACATACGGCTTTTGCTCTAATTCAGGAGCGATAGCAATTTATATCAGAAGAGATACCGAATATATTTGCTCACCTAGGTTCTGTACGAAAGACCTGGTAGCGATTAAAATTGAGCATCAAAGTTGAGTAAGGCGTCCGCCCACGGTGACTCCACCATCAGAGGAATGGAGACCTTTGGTGTAATACTGTAGTTCGAAAGGATGGCCACTGATCATTGGATTACCTTTTGACTACTGATTTAGCCATATTAAATCGAGAAAATACACCAGCCTTTGTGACAGCTAGATGTCATGACGTTATTGACCTTGCCTCGTGCTCTGTATCTATTAGCGAAGAATTAATGGACTGACATGTATCATCTGAAGCATCCTTATCAGATCACAGGCGTATATCGATGGGTCCTAAAAGAAAATATGCAACTCACAGTAGCGGATAGAAACTACGTAACTTTATTTTTTCGGATTTTCAGTTACTGTCAGAAAATATTGGAGTGTGTTCAAAGCCGTGATAAAAACGCCTTAATTTTTCTATTGATTGATTCAAAGCATATTAATTAATAAATAACAAATTCACACAACTTTTTTTTGCAATTGGATTCCGTGATGAAAGTACGTAACTCAGCTAAAATAGTTATGACCTTCACCGTGGCGACAGTTTTGCTGTCACTGACTTGCATAGATTATAAAAAACCTGAACTCAAGCGAAGTAATATAATCGGATTTTACGTAGATTAATATTTATAATTAATAAATATTGTCGTATCAAAGACGAAGCTTACATAATATGAAAGTCCTAGGGGAGAAGTAAAGGTCGATGAAATTTGAAACTTCTGAAAAGCTTGAGGTTAGAAGAAACAATATACTATTGCAGTTACATAGAAAACATCACTAACTGTTTTAAACATAAAGTTAGGCTTATACTTTATTTTGCGACGATTATATGATCCCTAGGAATACTTTATTGTCTCTGAAATAATCACACTCAAATTGTGAAGATTAATTCAACTTTGAACACGGCTTCTGAAAACTTGCATTTTTTTACTTGCGTAGTTTCAATCCGCTGCCGCGAGTTGCGTATTATCTATTCGTCCCTGAGAGTTGCGTAGATTCTATTTGTCAACGCGAGTTACGTTGATTCTATTCGCCACCATGAGTTGCGTACTTGATTTCAGTAGCCATCTTTGAGAGTCATTGAAAATTATTCCTAGGAGGATAGGATCAATTGATCAGTTGGAGTTTGCTGTGAGTATAGTAAATAGGGCCATATGTAAATCTTATAAGGATAATTGTCCTCTTCGTATTAGGAAGCCAGACAAGAATGCTCCTTGGTGGAATTATAGACTTGAGGCCCTACAAAAAAGGAACTAGAAGAAGAAGACTGATTAATAGATCCAGGAAAACTGGAAAATGGGATGTTTGTAAGGTTAGCATAGCAAGATATGATAACGAAATAGAATTAACTAAAAACACTCATGGAGGGTGCATTATTAGGGCATTTAAAATGTACCTGATATTGCGAAACTCCAGAAAACATTACAGAAAACCCTCACATGTCAGGCGGGGGCATATTGCCAACAGGAGACAGGACAGAAATGGCCAGCGACGTTCTCGAAAACCCGACGTAGGTGCACTTCCCTGGTTCCAAACCTGGGGAACACTCCTAGGGAGACGCTGTTAGGCCAAACCCCTCTGACGACCTAGAACATATGGTCAGTGGGGATGACTAGAGCACGGCAAGTCGGATAGTAACACAATCAAAAATTAGATGGGTCGTTCAGCATTTCGACCAATTCAGAGCCGCTGGGGAGGACGGTATATTCCCGGCGTAAATTCAAGATGGTTTTGATGGTCTGATGGAAACAATGCGTAACATCTTTAGGGCGTGCATAGTTGTGGTATATACCCCTATGGCATGGACAAAGGTGAAATTGATCTTAATGCCAAAGCCGGGGAGAGACTCCCCTTCATGGTAATCAGTTTGCCTCACGGAAAGGACATAGAGGGTACCTTCAGTAACGCCCCTAAGGAATCTATATTTAATTCTGCTAAGGAACATGGTGTAGTGCGATAAGTAGTTTATCCCACCTGTCAATGGCAGAAATGCCAGAACGCGTTGTGGTTGTTTTGAAAACAGCCAAAGGCCGAAATGAGCGACCAGGATGCGTTTTGGTCGTTTTCAAAACGACCAAAACGCGTTCTGGCATCTTTGAAAATGCCAGAACACGTTCTGCCCATTTTTGAACAACCGAAACCCGCTCTGATAGGTAGTTTTCAAAGGGCCGGCTCGAAACTGTCCTTTAGAGTAATCGAACTATATACGACACACAGTGGGGGGAAAAATACTTCTTTGGGGCAAAATCCGTCGGCTTCTCAAATCTCAACGGATCAAAGTAATAATTATAATTGTTTTTACATGCACTATTTGCGTGACATTTTGAATTACACTTAACGTAGTTGGACGGACATTTACACTTTTCATCAATACAGTACCTCCTACAGTTGCAAAATATGTTGCGAGAAGGCTGAACTGAGATTGACCAACCAGGCAGGAAAAATGATCTTTCTGTTAAATTCAAAGCTTCCACCTATTGAAATTGTATCGTGTGTCATCGTAAGCGTTGCAGATGTAGGCAGAGGACGTGTAGCAGCTCGAAATAGTCTAACTGTCGTGTTAAATTGCAATTTCGATGGTCTACACCAGTTAGGTACTAAAGATGGAACCTTGGAAAGATTGTATGCCAGAAATGAATTTACATCAACAGATTTTATTCTTATAGATACGTGTATTTCAAAATGCCATTCAGAAAGTTTGTGTAAAAATAAATAAAATTATTACTTTTATCAAGTGAATAAAGACTTCATTAATTTATTTCATCATTAAACATTTGAATAAGAAAAGCTGTGTAAGTAATGCATTTAAATTCATAAATGCAGCAGATATAAGTTATGTTCAATAATTCGTTTATATCAATTAAGCCTAAGGAAAAGTCATACAGATGCCGCTTTCCTTGATCTGCATAATTGAAGAAAGACCTTATTGTGGGGGTGGGGATACTTTGCATGCACTCTGATAACATGCTGAAAGAATACTCGTCCATTAAGCCCTTCAATGTGATCTACCCGAAAAGGGAAGTCTGGCATGATGCACAGAGGAGAAGCAATTTATTTACAACGGGAAGACTTGTTTGGTATACGGACGGTTCTAAAGACTTCCTTGGCCTTGGAGCTGGAATGCTTAAGATGTAGCCTAGTGCGGGGATTTCATGTCGGTAGACAGAACAGAAGATAGCATCTGATCGACGTAAAATTTGGGGTGATTGCTCCCTTTGGACAAATACAACTCATAGCCACTATCATACATTAAAATTCACTGCCCCAAAAAAACTAAGAAGTTTCACCTTACATTAATTAATTGAAGAATATTTTTCCATTCGAGTGAAAAATGCACTATTTTCG
>JAABKJ010003280.1:0-26260 GCA_011634705.1 Andricus grossulariae
TTGTGAGAGGCGAGGGGCCTCACATTAAAAAAGCACCCCGATTTGTGAGGGGCACGGGGACTCACATTAAAAAAGCATCCCGATTTGTGAAGGGCGAGGGGACTCACATTAAAAAAGCGCCCCGATTTGTAAGAGCCAAAGTTACTCACATTAAAAAAGCACAATAAGGGGTCTGAAATCGTACTGCAACTTGTGACACCTTTAAAATAAATGACTTGGACAGTAATGGGAAGTTATGCGATTCTGTAAAAAATGAATAATAAATGCCCCTGTACTGAATGAACCCCCTTTTTCGAATTTAAAAGATTTAAAAAAAAATTCGACAAAAGATGGTGATAATTCTTCAAATGCATCCCATGAAAAAAATTCAAAAAATTTTTGAAAATTTTTTGTGACCCGTATTTTTTGAAAAAAAAATTTCGAAATTTTTCTACCACATTCTCCCATTGAGTCCCATAGCATATTTCTTGCCCATCAAAATCGGTCCAGCCGTTCTTGAGAAAAACTAATTTTTTGAATTTTCTTTTAACCCGCATAACTCCCATAAAAATTATTTCTCAGATATAATCTTTTGGGAAATTCAGTCTTACATCATTGCTAACTTGCTGCAAAAATTTCAACCAGATCCGAGCGGGCGCAGCACATACATGCTTATCCTGCTATGCCCTTTAGTTTATTTCAAAATTTAAATAAAAGTTAGTGCAAGTTAAAATTTGAATACAATTTAGTTCAATTTGAAATTTAAATTAAATTTGAATGCATTTGAAATTTAAATGAAATTTTGTTCAATTTAAAATTGGAATAAACTTCAATATAGAGGGTTCGTCGACTGACTTTTGACCGGCTGTGTCGATTTGAGCAATTTTGATTGGCGGCGAGCGCACAGTAGGAAAAAAATGATTTTCTTCGTTCGAAATTACGTACAGACCACAAATATTGACCGCTTTGGACAAAAAAAATGACAAAAAAGTTGATAAAATTTCTAACAGAGTTGTCCAGTCTGATTTTTGAATAAGGTTTTCAATTTTTTTATAAATAAACAAATATGACCAAAAAAATATCCATTTTTTCTATTTGACGTTGCCGGTGTTCTTTAATAACAGGGAAATTGTTGAAATCGCCTACGCTGCATAGAGTAATATTAGTTAAGGATGTTCCAGTATTATACAATAAAAAAAATTTAGGAACAAATTATTTGTTGGAAAAATGTTTTGTGTGATTTTACATAATTATATGTCTTTTAAGTTACATTGCAAGAAATTTGGATAAAACAATATAAAGATGAAGAAATTTCTTCTTCAGATTATTATTGTTGATAATATAAACAAATTTATTGAACAACTGCATTA
This sequence comes from Andricus grossulariae, assembly GCA_011634705.1. NCBI lineage: Eukaryota > Metazoa > Arthropoda > Insecta > Hymenoptera > Cynipidae > Andricus > Andricus grossulariae. The sequence continues at coordinate 1,350 of JAABKJ010003280.1, forward strand.
ATCAGGCATTTTACGACAGAAAAACTCGTCTTCCTCCATGCAAATTTTTTTTATTAGAAAGTTTATGATAATTCTAGAAAAATTCATAATTTTATGATTGATGTTGTGATTTTTTTCAACAAATATAATAAATAAATGCATTATTCGGACATTTGTGCACTGAAAAATTCATGTTTTTCAATGCCAGTTCTTTCAGTTGGAAACTTTCTGACAACTTCAGCGAAATTAATACTAAGTTGATAAATTTCATGATTTTTTAAAACAAATTCAATGAAAAAATGCATTAATCAGGCATTTCTCGACAGAAAAATTTTTTTTTTTCTATGTCTACCTTTTTAATTAGGAACTTCATGATAAGTTCAGCAAAATTCATAATTTTTTGATCAATTTTATGTTTTTTTCTAAACAAATTTAATAAACAAATGCATTATTGGGGCATCTGTCCACGGAATTTTTTTGTTTTTATGTCAAACTTCTTTTTTGGGATCTTCATAATACATTCAGCAACATTCATGATAAGTTGATAAATGTTATGATCTTTTTAAAGAAATTTAACAAACAAGGCATTATTTGGTAATTTCTCTACGGAAATACTCGTCTTTTTCAATGACAGTGTTTTAATTAAGCTGTTCAAGAAGCTGCTCAAAAAGCTTGAGAAGCAACTAATAAAATCTTCAAACATATCCGAGAATTGAACACTCGAAAATTAGGCAAAGAGGCTACCAATACAGATCTTGGGCGCAAAATGTTGATTTCCACTGATCCAAAAAAAGTATAACATAGACAAAAGTAGAAGCAAAAGGTCATTCTACACACAAAAAAAACTATTAAAAAAAACTTTTTCGTCGACAAATACCCTAATAATGCATACGTTTATTGAATTTGTTTAAAACACCATAGAATTTATCAATTAAGTATGAGTTGGAATGAAATTACCATTCAGTTCCAAATTAAAAAGACTGACATCGAAAACAAAATAATTTTTCCATCGACAGATGCCCGAATAATGTGTTTGTTTATTAGATTTGTTTTTGAAAAAATATCAAATTTATCAACCAATTATGCATTTTGCTGAAATCATCATGAAGTTCCAAATTAAAAAGACTGACATCGAAAAAAAACAAATTTTTCCGTCCACAGATGCCCGAATAATACATTGATTTGTTAAATTGTCTAGAAAAAATAATACAATTCATCAACTTATAATAAGTGTTGCTGAATTTATTATGAAGATCCCATTTTAAAAAATTGACATCGAAAAAAAAATGTCCGTCGACAGATGCCCCATTAATGCATTTGTTTAAAAAAATCATGAAATTGATAACAAAATTATGAATTTTGCTGGAGTTCTCATGCAGTACCTAATTAAAAAAGTTTAAATCAACAACAACGAATTTTTCTGCAGACAAATGTCTGATTAATGCATTGGTTTATTAAATTTGCCTAAAAAAAAGCATATAATGTATCAACTATTCATGAATTCTGTTGAAATTGTCCTGTAGTTTCCAACTAAAAGGACTGGCATTGAAAGATCTAGACAAATTCCGAAATAATGCATTTGTTTATTAAATTTATTTTAGAAAATCATAAGATCAATCAAGAAATTATGAATTTTGATAAAATTATCATAAAGTTCCTAATTGAAAAAAAATTTAATGGAAACAATATTATAATTGAAAAAATGTTTCTTAATGTTATAATTGTTTACATTATAAACAAATGTAATAAACAAATGCAATAATCAATCATTTTTCGATATAAAAATTAGTTTTTTTTCTGTGTCAATTTTTTTTAAATAGTAAGTTTATGATAATTTTAGCAAAACTCATAATTTTTTTAACAATACTATGATTTTTTAAAACAAATTTAATAAATAAATTCATTATTCGGGCATTTGGTGGCAGGAAAAGTCGGGTTTTTTAATTCCAGTCCTTTTCTACATGACCATTTAAACAGCCTTTATAATGAGTAAATATATTTTATGATTTTCTAAAACAAATTTAATAAACAAATGCATTAATCAGACATTTTTCGACAGAAAATTTTGTTTTGTCGATGTCAGCTTTTTTAATTAGGAACGTCATGAGAACTTCAGCAAAATTCATATTTTTCTGATCAATTTTATATTTTCAAACAAATAAATCATAAACAAATGCATTATTGGGGCATCTGTCGACGGAAAAATTCTTTTTTTTTTATGTCAGAGTTTCTAATTGGGATCTTCATAATAAATTTAGCAACATTGATGATTCTTTGATAAATTTTATGACTTTTTAAAACAAATTTAAAAAACAAATGCATTATACTCTATGAAACTGAAACAATTTCAATAATTTCCCTGTTATTGACGAGAACCGGCAACGTCGAATAGAAAAAATTACCATTTTTTTCGTGATATCTATTAATTTATAACCAGATTAAAAGCCTAATTTGGAAGTCAGGCATGACAACTATCTTAGAAATCTTCTCAGTTTTCTTTTCAAATTTTTTAGGTGAAAATCGGTCAATATTTGTGGGTTATACGTTATTTTGTTCGCTCATGGTCAATTTTGTTCAAAGTGGTTAAGTGTAAAAAAGTTTTAATAATACAAACAGTTTTAATAATAATTTAGTAATAAGTAAAATTTTTTCAGTTTTAAATTAAGCAAGCAGAGTAACTCTACGAAAATTTCAAAACAGAAGGTTTCTCATAAAAAATAATAGATTCAACAAGGTACTTCAGTATTGCATCTTTGATCTATTTAGTTTTTGTATGCATTCTTCAAATATCTGTCAACTTTTCAAACGAAATATTTATCTGCAATTATCAATTAGGTTTAGATTCTTTCAGATTTGGAAATTTTCGGTTTGTAAACACAATTTCAAGGTGCCAATTTATATACATAAATTTTTTCAAATACTTACAACCCCTTGCAATATAAAAAATTACTCCTAATACAGCTTAATACTAACAACAGGTAGAACAACAAAAATTTTTACTGAGAGAAAACGGTCGATTAGAAAGTTTGTTTATACATATGACTAGTAAGAATGAAAATTAATCAATTAAAGTGTATTGAGTCTCCAAATTGAATAGAATTGTAACCAGATCTGGCCAGCGAAAAAACAATCTTATGAGGAAAACACAATGATTGAAAAATTGTTTATAACAATCATGATGACTAATTATGACTTATATAATAAATTTTGCAACAATTATATATAAGTTGAATTATTTGTGTTCGATGAGTTCAGTTGCAATAATTCTGGTCAGTAGTAGCTTTATTTCGGCAATTTCTATTAAAAAAGAAATTCATCATTGCCACAGTGGGACAGGAGCTCATCAAATTTGGCCAAAACTCAAGGTTAAAATTTGTATAAAAGGAATTTGTTATTATTTCACACATATCTTATCGTAGATAGAAACGAAATTTCACGAACTTTCATATACAAGTAATGTCTCTAGAGTATATCCAAATCGTAGAATAGCTTACAATGAACGGTGTCAAAAGTTTGCAAAAAAATGATTAACTTCATCAATTTGGTATAAATTTCAATGTTTAAAGGTTTCACAATTCAATCAAAGCGTTTTCAAAGTACTTCTCTTTTTATTCATAATGTGTCCCCTGAGGGTTACTAAATAACTTGTAATATTTGATTCATTACGAATGGAAGAAGAGTTTACATGCACATTTTTATATTTTTCAATACTGGACATTTTTCAGTTTAAAAGTACTACGAAGTACCACGTCTTTTTGCAGTTTTCAAGGAATCATTCTTCTCGGTAATTATTGAAGATTCAAATGTGCTGCCACTTTTGGTTTTTAATGATGTTATGCACATATTTCGCAGCCAATATCAATTTCGTGTTTTTTACGTGATAGCATATCGCTATAGATAAATTGTTCAAAAAATTCTAGCCCTAAATTTTTTCTAGATGACGAAGAAATATCTTTAGATGATGAACTTGAAGATAAGTAGATAACTAATTACTAAAAATTGCTTCCGCGGAAAAGGTAGTTTCAATACACGTAATAAGCCAAACTGATTTTAAGTAGGTTAGTGTGTCATGTATACATGTTATTAAAAAAAAATCTTTTTTTTTTTTAATGTAAGTTGTACAATAAGCCGAGTCCCAGACTCAATAATGTTCCGTTCCGTTCAGCTTAGTTCCCTTTAGCTCAGTTCAGCTTAGGCCAGTTCAAATTCTTTTTATTTCCTTATAAAAGTGTCATTGTAAGAATCGAGTGGACTCACATGAAAAAGCACCCAGAAAGCGAATTTGATTTAAAACAAATAATATATACAAGTTTCCATCGCCATATTGGATCCGATATCTTAAATTTCGAAGTTTTTATGATGGATACAACTAGGAAATGAGTTTTGTGAAAAATAAATAATTTAAAAAAAAGATTGTCGCCATACTGGATCCGCCATTTTGAATGTCGAAGTTTTGATGATGGATTTGGAATCAGCGACCAAAAAATCAGCTAGAAAATTAGTTATATGAAAAACAATTAATTTTCTAAAATTTTTGTCACCATATTGTATCCGCCATTTTGAACTTTGAAGTTTTGATGATAGTTTTAGAATCAGTGATCCAAAAAACAACTGGAAAATGAGTTTGATAAGAAATACATCATTTTAAAAAAATGTGGTTGTCATAATGGATCCGCCATTTTGAATTTCGAAGATTTGTTAATGGATTTGGAATCAGCGACCTAAAAAACAACTAGAAAGTGATTCTTATGCTTCATGGATAGTTTTTTTAGTTTTGTCCAATTTTGATGTGCTCCTGTCCCACTGTGCAACGTTACGCTGGAAATCGATTTTTCTACCTGTATTAGATATTTTGGTAAATTATTGACTGATTGCATGAAACATTTCGGAATCAATATAAAATCAGTGTAGTATATTTTCCATTATTCTTTATAATTAGTATAGTAGTGAAATATAATAATAAAATTGATAACGCTTTAAATTTCAGAATACAATTTTACAATTGGAAAATTCAACAATTTGTTTAAAAAGTCATTCTTTTTGGTTGAAAATTCAACTGTTGTGTTGAAAACTCGTCTTTTTGCGTCGAAATTTGAACTATTTCGTAGAAAATTTACTTTTTGTTCAAAATTTATATTTTGGTGTTATAAAGTCAACTGAAATCTTTTTTGGATGAAAATTTTACTATTTTTTTGAAAATTTGTCCTTCTTATTTAAAAATTCGTCTATTTTAGTGGCAATTGCACCTTTTTTAGATAAAAATGCAACTGTGGGAGGATGAAGCGGTGTGTGGGAGAGTGAATTGAGAAAGGGCTGCTGAGGAGCCATGTGACGGGAAACAGTGTAAAGAGTTGATAATGAGATGAAACGTTGCTGTGTTATGGTGGGGGTTATATGAGAGTTGACTGGATATTGTATTGTAGCGATGAGAAGTTGGTATGAAGATTACAGTAAGGTAAGAATACTGTAGGTGGGAATACTGTAGAGTGTAGGGCGTGAAAAGTTGGAAAAATTGTAAACACTGTTTTAAGGTTATATGGCGAGAGAATGTAAGGGTTCGGGGCTTCCATTTCCATAGGATCTATAGGTTAAAGTATTTGAGATAAAGGTTAAGAGTTGAGATGTGAGTTTAGATGAAAGGAGGCTGTATTGGATTTTAAAGACTCCAAAACCCGAAAGGGAGGAGTATAATAAACACTAATGAACTAATGAACTACCTTTTTTTCAAAATTTATATTTTGGTCTTGAAAAGTCAACTTAAATCTTTTTTGGTTGAAAATTCAACTATTTGTTTGAGAATTTGTCTTTTTAATTAAAAAATTCATCTATTTTAGTAGCGATTGCTCCTTTCTTGAATACAAATGCAACTGTTTAGTTGAGAATTCAACAATTTTGTTAAAAATTCATTCATTCGAGCTTTGGCATGCTTTTTTAAGGTCATAAAAGAAAGAACGAGTTCGTTAACCAGCCATTTTTGATGAAAATTCAAGAAGTAAAAGCATTTTCAGAATTTTTTTCAAGATATACAAATGTTATGTACGCTATTCGTAGTAATCAGAAAGCTGAACAATTTATCCCCACGACTTTTTTTCGATAAAAAGAAAATTATAAGAGTTATAGCATTTACAAAATTTAAAAAGTCAATCGAAAATCAAAATTTCAACCCAAAAAACGCACGATATGAAAGAAAGTCAGGATAGGAAAAATGTTGCTTTTTGAAAGCCGTGCAAGATTATCGTAACAACTTTTTGAATTTTCTTGAAAAATCTAAATTCAAATTTTGATCGCACAAAAAATAATGAAAAATAAAAAATTCCATTTTATGGTCAAACTATGCAAGATAAGAAAAAAGATGAAGAAAAAAATGGTTGGCTCAAAAAAGATCTACAAATTTGTTAAGAATCACTTCTTGATAGACAAAACTTGTTCACCCAAAAAAGAGATACAAATTTCTTATAATTTATTGCATTCTAATCATTTATGATTCAGAAAGTATTAGAATGTTCCCAAATTTGACAACACGAAAGTCAGATTTCGAACCAAACGATGCCAAATATGAAAGAAACTTTTAAAGAGCAATTATAGCTTTTGAACATTCCTCCAAAATTCCTTCTTACTATTTATCAATAGAACTCGTCATTTTGATTTTATTTATCGAAAGTACTATGCAGAAAATCGAAAATTCTAATTTCGAACCAAACGGCGTGAGATGAGGAAAGAAGTTTCAACAAGGAATTGCAGCTTTCAAAAAATCCTATAACATTTATTTGAAACCTTTTTTATAGGACTTGTCATTGTGGTTTTATTCATCGGAAATACTATGAAAAAAGTCGAAAATTCCAATTTTGAGCTGATACAAGACGCAAAATATGGGGAATAGTTTTTGGAGGAATCTCAGTCTTTAAAAATTTCTGCAATATTTCTTTGTACTATTTTTGACAGAACTCCTCATTTTTAATTTATTTATCGAAATTGATATGGAAAAATAGAAAATTTCAATATTACGCCAAAAGACGCGAGATACGTACAAAATCTAAAAGAAGACTTGTTGGATATTTTGTTTTATCCATCAAAAATAATATGAACACAAAAATCCTATTTTTAGCATAACAACGCGAGATATTGATGAGTATCTGAAGAAAGGATTGTAGTTTTTTTATATTTATTTTAAGGCAATTCAGTAAATAAATATTCTAAATATATATATATATATATATATATATATAAATCTGTATTTGTTGAAAATTCATGTTTCTAGGTCGGAAATTCAATTATTTTGTTGAAAATTCAAGTATTTTATTTGAAAATCACCTTTTATCGTAGAGAAGTAATTTTTTTTGGTCAAAAATAAATAAATAAATTTTAAAATTTTAAATTTGTATCTGAAATATTGTTTTATTCCTTTTGTAAAAGATCCCATGTTGAAAATATTACAAGATTTAAATGCTAGTATTTGAATGTAAATGGTCAGGGAAAATAAAAAATTGGTCAAGACAAATTATGGAATTTGGATAATGGAGTTTTCACCCTGCAAAGCATGTATCATCTTAAATACATAAAATTTCTATCAGCTTCAATTCCTATATATTATTATTTCTGGAAACCATAAATTACGTACAGTAAGAGAGTGGGGAGGGTAGAAATATTTTATTACGGTTCTTCACAAGGGGGGGGGGGGGGCTTGAAGAATGTCTATAATCCCGTTACGTAATTTAAGTACGGCCCCTTATCAACATTCTTTTCTACCGTCAATGAAACAAGTAATTCTGGCGATCCTGCCGAACAATGTGGAAAAACAAAACCCGTTCAAAAACTGATACTACAGGATATTCTAAGTGACATGTTTATAACTGAATTTGAATTTGATTCTATACTAGCAACTAGCTGTTACCTCCGGGCTACGCCCGCGGTAATAGCTAGCCGCGGCAACCTTGCCTGACTGCGAAGTTTGGTGAAAATCATACTCACGTTTGCATTTGACCCCTCCCCCCCATCTGCCCCCCCCAAATCGGAGACTTCCGTATAAACATGTAGAAGTTTCCCAGGAGTGTACATGCCCCCCCCACTAATACTCTTACGACCTGTCCGGGAGCCCAAAGAATATGTGTGCAAAATTTGGTGTCGATTGATCAAAAACTGTGGATTTGCATAAGTTATTTTTATTTTTCAATTTCAAAATTGAGGAAGTGAAAAAATTAGAAATATTCACTTATAATTCACATACAAAATCATGGGTAAACTTAAAGTTAAATTTACAACTTACAGGCTTGTTTTTAAAAACACTACACATAAGAAACATGAAACAATTTTGAAATCATGCCTCTAACCTCGATATTCATTTGCATTCTGTACCCCTTTGTAAGGTTTTGAAATCGTAAAAAGCAGGGCATGTTCTAACGGGTAGTTCTGCCGAATTTTGCAACTCTAAAAAAAAATGGCTAGTTCTAAAAGTAGAAATGGGCAGTTGCTGAAAAGAAGGAAGATGGAAAAATATGAAGGCGGGAAAGAAAAATTGAGGGGAAAAAGAGAGAAAAGGAAGCGTAGAGAAATGAGAACGAGGAAAAGAAAAATACAGCTACGTACAGAGCGTCATCTAACGCCGCACAACCTAAATCAGGGAACGTTTACTGATCGTTTATTGATCAGATAATTTAATGTTATTGGAAACATAGTTATATAGCTATATGATATACATATTATGTATATTTATTCTACACAAATCTATTCCGTACATATAGATATATGTATGTATACACCTATGACTGTCTGAAAACTGTGACATTACTGCATTTCAGTTCCTTTTTATTTTTTTTTTATTTTTCGTAGACTAGGCATTCGGGTAGTTCTAAAACTTTCTTAGAATATGCCCTGCTAAAAATTTTGATGTAACAGTTGTTGAAACTGTTAAATTATCTTCTTCTTTGTTTTTTATGACACAATAAAATTGTATTGGTTAGAAAAAATAAATTTCAAACGATTTTATACATATTTTCGAAAAAATCTCGAAAACAACGCGAAATAGAAGAAAATGTCAAGAGACAATTTGCTGGAACTTTTTTATAGAAATAATTTGGTTCCGTCTTTCTTTTCTCCAGAGCAGACTATCATAGAATATAATCTTTAAATTATGAAGAATCTAGAAAAAAAAATTTAGGATTTTTGAGTAAATTGACTTTGAATATTTTCAGAAAAAAAAAACGACGCAATTTTATCAGTTTTGAAAATGCTTAAAAATTTTAGGCCGATTTCGAGAAAGGGCAATAAATTCTATCATAATCAGAAAGAAAAAGATTAATACCTATATTAAAGTAGGCAATTTCACACTTTTAACGACATTTTTTACCATTTTTTGATAATATTTTAATCTAACCGCAATATTTAATTAACAAAAAAAATTATTTAAACACACTGCTCAAATTTCCTGCAATAAATGATCCCCCTGAGTGCTGTTTCTCAACCAGATTTGGAAGAGCTTTATTTACTGTTATTACCGCAAAGCACGTATTTTTATTATGTTATCGAAATAATTTTAGAGATCCAAGAATGAAATAAATTTTAGTTCCTTGTGACATGATTTTTGAAAAGGAAAAAAATGTCTGACTGTAACTGAATATACTACTTAAAATGCAAAGGCTCTCTCAATAAATTACTGTTTATACCTAAAACTCAACTCAATTGTTTTTTTTTTAATGGAAGTATTGGCATATATGCTCTTTTAAATTTAGTCGTCTTTGGTTTCTGGAATTCCAAATTACTTTTAATGTGAAATGTGAAGAATTAAAAACCTTTGTATCTGCTAAGGAAAAAAATTCATAAATTTCAAGAAAGGTCAAAAATGCGAAATTTAATGATTTCAAACCAAAATAGCTTAACTCCAAAAATTGAAATTTGTGAGGAAAGATAAAAAAACACTCACAAAAATCAGATTTCGAATTTAAAATAAATACAAAAAGTTACTCTCAAGATATGGAGATGTGGATAGAACCATGAAAAAACTGACTCGAAAGTTACCACAAATAATCATTAAATTTGTAGCAATTATTTAATTATAAGTAAAAAATGTTCTAAACTGGGATATTGAAGAATATCAATGACTGCATTCTTAGAAATATGAAAATTTGTATGGTCTAGAGTAATTGAATGATTTTTTTAATACTAACCACGATAATTATGCTTTTTTGTACCTTTTTCAAATTTATCAATTTTTTCTCATGATATGCTATGCTTCTATTTCCACGAAAACAAATTTTTAGGGATCATTTTAGAGCTTTACTTGTATTGACAATACACATTTTTATATTACGAGGTTAATATAAAGACATCAAAGAAATCTTCTTTTCATTTTTAAGAATGAAATGTAGGAAATAATTGTTTATTCAAAAGGGAGAAAAACGTGGGTCAGTATTTAAAAAATTCAAAAATTACATTTCCTAATGAAGATGGGATTGGAGATTGGATTATTTTATTTCAAAAAATTCTGCATATTTCACAGCCAACGGATTCCATGATATATTACTTTTTCGCTCTCTTTTATATCTTTTTTTTATTAGGACTGACCTCATTTTCAGGCTCTCTGTTGACCAAATTTAAAAATAAAGTGAAATTAATAGAAATAACCTAGACTTATTTTGAGCTATATACTCGTTTCTTTTGAGATAGATTGAGATAGATTCTTTTGTAATAGAGAATCTACAAAAAGTCTTAAATTTCATCCATTCTCGAGAAAAACGACTTTTAAAAAATCGAGGCAGGTTACACGGACCGCGCCATTTTTTTGTAGACATTTTTATTTATTACCATTGGCTATTCAATTTATTTCAAACAAGCCAAAATATTAATTTTCAACCATTTTTTTTCTACGAAAAATTGGTTTTTTCATCCTTTACCACTTTTACCTTACACTTTTTTTATATGTTCTTGTGACATATAAAAAATAAAAAAATTAAAACTCATATAGCTTGGTATGTATAAAATGTAAATAAAACAAAATAAAACTATTATAATTAAATAATGATTTTCTAACAATATATATATATATATTTATAATTGGAAAATAAGGTTAAACAACCACCGCAGGGTCCCACTGGGAGCAACTGCCATCTAAAAATGACACCAACTCCCAGTAGGACTGCGGTAAATCACACTCATGGCCATGTCTCACAACCGTGAGATGGTTGGTCTTATATAAATACAGACAAATATTTTTTTAGAAGAGAGTTTATTTTACAAAAAAAATTGTATACTATAATCTATCTCCTTCAATATATTTTGTTTTATAAATAATGAATAAACAATGCAAAAACAGTTAATATCTCATTTTTTGTTCATTCACTTTTGAAAACAGATTTTCTGGAAGTAATGTTCACAAATGCTCAAATACAGTCGCAGTACATTTTCCAGTTACATATAGAGTCTTCCGAATGGAAAGGGTAAAAGTTTCATGATTATAACTCGTGACCTATAAGAGCTAAAACAATTTTATTCGTTTTTTTATCGCAAAATTTGGCCCCGTATCATTTTTCTGTTATAGTTTTTTTTTCGCAGAATATGCACGAAACGAGCTAGGTAAATTTTTGTTTTGGCTGAAAATAGCAAAAAAAATTTTTTTTTTACGGTTCATAACTCTTGACCTATGAAGGCTAGAAGATTTTTTTTATATTGACGCATAACGTCGACGTGCAACTTGCCCTAAAAAATAGGTCAAAAGTGGTCAACTTTCGGTGGTCATATATGACCTATTGGGGCTAGGTAATTATCCTTTTGAAGAAAAACTCAAAATTAGATCTTCTTTGGTTCATATTCATAATATTTTTTTGTAAAATTAACTCATAACTCGGCATTTATTAGATAGAGAAGGTTCTTCTTTCCCCTAGATTTCTCAGAATTTTGTCTAGTTTAATTGATCTGCTAGAAATGTTACTCTAAAATGAGATGGGGCTGGCCAGTCGACGCAAAAAAGATTGTTCAAACTTTGTTCAGAAATATTTACGGGACGCGGCGTAGTCATTTCTAACAAATGCAAAAAAACGCTGCAAAAATGAATGCAGCTTTTTTTAGGTGTTGGAAATAAATGAATGAACATTATTTTGCTTTTGGAAACCGCCCCTGAATAAGATGTACTTACGAGAAGCTCGGGTAGCAACATTTCTGGTATTCAAGCTTCAAAGCTCTTTTTCTCGCTTGTAGTTCCACACTCTGTTTTTCCCAGAGACCTAGAGGTACATCTATCTCTTTTTCTCTCTTTCTCTCTTTCTCTAGTCTTCTCGAGGATTCTTTCTCTATTCCTGCCCCTGTCTCTCTTTTGAAGCAGCGTGAATACGCTCGCTGCCCGAAGCGCTCACTACTGCCGAGAATTCGTCGTTCGTTACTCTCGACTCTCGAGCACCAACGGCTTTTCCGGGACCACCGGGACACTTCGAACTTTCCTCCTTAGGTCGGATTTATGCACCGGTGTGAAATAAGCAGACTGCCGTATCTATAGAATGTCGTTGAATAGGTCTACGAAACCCATTTGCTTCGCCGTTCAAATGTGTTTTGCTCCCCATATCCTGAAATTAGGCTTACACGCTTCGGCAATTTTCAAAGAAAGGCAAATCGACGATATCTTAATATTGGGAATAAGAAGAAATAAGCAAAATTTAACTCACGGCATTAGCTGCGCAGTGAATCTTGACTTAGGAAGAGTCGCGGTGTTAAGCCATTTCGAGTGCGGATAGCACTCGGATGGGTGACCTTGAGCGGGGGAAGGTTTGACGCCGAGGATGATTGTATATGTTCGTTGGTATAATATATCGAATGTCTACCTTCAAGTTCTACAGTCGGAAAACCGGTTGAATTCCGGAGATGTTTTTCTGCATTTTCCTCTCCCCTGGCCAAACGTCCAGATACATGTGAGTACTTTTAATAAAGTGATTCTGAGCCCAACCTTAGCAAACAAAATTTTTCACAAACCATACCCAGTGAAGTGGAGTCGTCTGGCGGTATACATACTCATGCTATAAATTAGCTAGATAATTTCGAGATGGCCAATTTAGCTAAAACAGCTAGATATTTAAGTAACACAGCTAGAAATTTAGGTAACACAGCTATATTTTATTAGAAGACGAAATCCAGCTAAACGTACAGCTGGAACAGCGAAACAATTTTGTTCAGTGCACCGGGGCTTTTAAATAAAGCGATAGTACAATAGGTTATACCGCAGTGCTACGGGACTTAAATGAACGAGCCTAAATTTCAATAATAATAATTTTAATAATAAGCAAAACTAGGAGCAATGTACTATTTTCAAAAAAAGGACGTCCTCTTCACGCCCCTCCAAAACAGCTCTACATTTTTTTAATTACTCATAAGACAACGTCCATTAATTGCGTGGGGATGATTTGTTAAATTTTAGACCCCTCCCTCTAGTATAAGGATTCGTAGATTTTCGTGACCCCCTCCCCTTCTTACGTAAGATTTCATATCTTTTAGTCAATATATCAGCCACTTACTTTCCCTGTAAACAAATTTTCGAAAGATTTCACGGAATTTCAAAATATTTTGAAGATTGCCAATGATTTCCACGGATTTGAAAATATTGTTAGGCATTACAAAACTTTTAGGGCATTAGATGATTACGAGGTGATTTGCAGAATTTAAATGCTTCTAAAAGATTTCAATAGTTTGATGAAATTACCTAGTACAGTTTCAGAGAGAATCTTAATTTTTCAAGAGATTTTACAAGATTTTAAGGGACTTCAAGGAGTTCTTAAGATTTTTTTAAAGAGTTTTTCAAAACTTAATGAGTTAAGAACGTTTTTCGCAGATCGCGGATTACAAACCAACCATGACTTTCGGTTCTAGTTTTGTCCCTATGTTTCCCTACGAATGACCGAAGTCGGATGGGACTGTCGTTATAAATAGACCGATCACCTCACGATGAATTGAATAATTATTTTGGACATGATTGATTTTTACTTACAAAATATATTTCTCGCTTTAATTTTGTAGTTGGATGAATACTTTAAACAATAACTAATACAAACAATAGAGTAGCCCCTGACTTGATAAAAACTTTGGTTACCAAAAGGCATGCCCCAGAAATATTTCAGGAAATGCATGAAGACTGGGTGTTTGGCATGCTAGAGGTGTAAATGACCTTAAGGAAAGACACTTGCGAGAAACAATGCACGTAAGAAAGCTAGATATTTTATGTGTACCCGAAACAAAGAAAAATAAATGCGACAGAAGAGTGATAGAAAGTGTAGAGTTAAAAAACAGACTCGAACTATGGTCAGTAGTAGATAGTGAATCACAAGGTAGCTTAGGATTCAGTTTGATTATGGATAAGAGTGTAAAACCGCATATCAAGGAGTATAAATTTGTATCTCCCAGATTTTTGTGGGTTAGAACGAAAGTCGGAATAAGAAGATTAATTATTATAGCATGTTACGCTCCAGTTTATGGTGAAAGGAGTGAAGTGAAATATGCTTTCTGGGATAAACGGCTGGATTGGTGTGCAACGCGAAGGTATGGACAGGGTGCTAGGTCTTTTTTATTACAAATACTTGGTTCAAGCATAAAATGATCCACTTGTACACTTGTTGCAGAGGTAAAAGCCATAGTATGATTTACTTTATTGTTGCGGATGAGAGACTAAGATGGCTAGTAGGAGATACATGTCTTAAGTCTTAAGATTAAAGTCAATAAAAGAGAAATTGGTGTTGGAAGGAAGTGGTGAGAAAAAAGTATGCTACATTGCCTTTGGCGAAGAGAAGATAGAACAAGTTGATAATTACGTGTATATTGGGAGTTTATTTACTACTGAAGAGAAGATCGATGGAGAGATAGCCAGGCGTATAAATGCGGGTAGGAAGTTATCGGCCGTATAGGAGCCATTACCAAAACTAAAAATTTAATAACTAAAGCTAAAATTTCAATATATAATTATGTACTTGAACCCACTGTACTGTACGGTAGCAAGACCTGGACCTACAGTAATAAGGGAATTCTCAAGCATGTGGTGTAGAAGAAAGACTGTTTGAAAAGAGTGAACTTTTTTTGTTGAAATGTTTTGTTCATGTTGAGAGAATGAAAAGAGAACGTTTGACGATACAAATATAGTTAGATAAAGCGAATGGTAGTGAACCAAGAGGCAGATCGAGGAAAGACTGGTGGGAATATATGAATGAGACTCTAAAGCAAAAAGGTATAGAGATCCATAAAAACACAAGAGCTTGCATGAAAATATGTATGGACGCGAAGAAAGCTAAAGTTGTATGCCAGGACAGGAAAGTGTGGAGCAAAATGATTTATAACAAAGGTGTGATCAAGAGTGTTACCGGAGTGAGAGATGCCTGAAGCGAACGAACTTGGATACTGAAGGGCCCTCGTAAAGAGCTTTACTTAGTGAATGTGATTAGAGTAAGGAGTATGGATCTTACTATGGGATTAGATATCAGTTTGAATATATTCGTGTAATCTATGACATATGGTGACTTCGTGAAGCTCTTAGCCTGGAGTGATTGCCGGAGAGATTAATCAGCGGCCTGTGTCGGAGCGGTGTTGCGGAACAAACGTGTTGTTCAAATAAGCGCAATACGGAAAATTTAGATTGATCCTAAATGTATATCTCCTTCTACTTTTCCATATGAATTCCTTGATCCCCAGCAGTATAACGAGACTGTAGAATCGAGAACACCTAACCCGAAAGGGATTTCGCTTAATGGTAAAATAATAATGAAGACAAAAGATTGTATGGAATTCCAAGGGATTGGAAAGGATTTTTAGAGATTTCGAGATATTTCAAAAGAATTCACAAGATTTTAAAAGGATTTCAGGAGATACCCGAGTATTTTAATGATTTTTAAAGGATGTGAGGGGATTTGTATGGGATTTCGAAAATTTCAAACGGTTTTAAGGATTTCAGAAGATTTCACGGAATCTCAAAGAATTATAGGGGTTTCACGAGATTATGAACGTAAGAAATTTTTTCGACTCTTCCCTCCCTAAGTATGGGTTCGTATGATTTTATGGACCCCCCCCCTTATAAAGCCTTACGTAATTAATGGACACACCTTGATACAAAAATCACAAAAAAGGCAGCATAGTTTTTAACTATGGTAGTTGTGTTCAAAGTCAGATGAGTCATTTTAAGAATCAATATTACTGAGGATGTAATTTAAAATAAAAAATATTATTTTTTATGGAAACATCTTTAAACCTATAAAACAAATATATTTTAACCATGTGTTTTGCGACTGAATTTTGTCTTAACATCGCTTCTTACCAATTGTTAAACAATAGTTAAATTTTAATAAATGATAGCTTATTTTTTCGGCAAAAACGTTCTCTACAATTCTATTGTCTCCAATTTTGAAAGTGAAATTTTCTATCGTTGAAATCGTTACAATAATTTATTTTAATGAAAATATTTTTCGAACAAATAACACATATGAACTAAGCATTGTTTATCAATTTCAATTTGAAGAACGTTCTGAAAGAAATTGTTTCGCTGCTAAAAATCAGGTTATACTGACGATTCTGCTTTAAAAATAAAAATAAAATTCTTACAACAAATTTCAAAACTTCCGATACTAGCGTTCTTCTTCACTCACGTGGAATCCCTTTTCCAGGGACCAAGAAAAAGATCACCCATTTTGAATCAGGGAAGTTTCCACACCTTTCCAAGATCCCTGCTTCAAAATGATCAACAAAATTCTACAAGAATATTAATTTATTCAGGAGAAAGTGTGAATTACAAAATTACATTTTGCACTTTTAACTATGATGCTAGAGAAACCTCTAGGCCAAGTGTCAAGTCAATATTCTTATGTGACCTTTTCGGAAGTATACCCTTTTTTCGATATAATGATAATAATGGAAATTTGCAGTCAGTTCGACAAAAAATATGAAAAATCATTTCACTGTGATTAAAAAAAATCCCAATATCGATAATTATCTACTTGATTAATTATTAACAAGAACTTTTTAAATTTGTGTCCAATCGAATAATTTCATTAGGTTAATTTGTTATTCTTGTTGAAATATGCAAAAGGTCATATTTAAAACTTACCGGTCTGTCAAAAAATTCATAATTTCGAAAATGATCTAACTTTTTAAATGTTGCTCTAATAGAACAATTTCACTGGGATAAATCCTAAATATATTTTATATTTGATGAAATTCTTGTCTGAAATATCTTAATCTGCTAGAAAAATAGTTTTTACTATTTTTTGAAAATTAGGAATATGAAAAAGATATTTAGTATCATAATTGTGTGATCCACTTTTAATTTCTTGTTATTTGAAGATATATCATTTTTCAAAACTTTTATAATTATTGATGAAATAAATTCGTATTGAAGAAGAAATCTGAGCGTCGTTTAAAAAACAAATTGTTTAGGTATAGAAATTGTTCATTTAAAAAAATTATTTGTTTTTTTCTGCTTTAGAATCAGTTGCAGGTGAAAGCTGCATTTTTTATTTAACCTTATGATATTTTTATTAAAAACCAGCCAATCATTAGGATTGGATAAGACTTGCCGTTTCTTTCTACCATTGTTAAATAAACAATTTGAACCCGAGCTTTTTTTCAGGTAAGCTTCAGTATCTTTTACAAAATTGATTACAATTATAATAGTCAGTATATTTCGCTTAGTTTTATAAATCATTTTAGAAACTGCTCAATTTTTAGTGGACTGTGAATATAGTGAACATCCTTAAGCCAATAAAAATGATCAAATTCTTCCATTATTGATTGTATTTTTTTGCATAAAACCTAAAACTTTTTTTATGGTTTACAATTCGAAACGCTCAATTTTCATTTCAGAATTTAAACAACAAATTTTTCAGATTCTCTGAAGCGAAGTATTGCTCGAAAATAAATCAAAGAATTGAATTGTGCATTTTCAGAAGTTCTGACTTTTGGCCGCATAGCGATGCAAATTTGCTACGAATCAGAAATATTTCTCCAATAAACCAGCGTCCATTATAGCAGACGGAAAACGTTTTCAATTTAAATACAGATCTACATGCATTTTGGTGTGGATTTTTGATTCTGTTCTGAAAAGTACATATTTTCGGATTTCAATTTAAATATCTCACACAAGTAAATCTGATTGCAAATAACTGTAGTGAATTCAAACGTTTGGAAGAAAAAATAATTACATAATATACAATCGAAATGATATATTAATATATTTCAATTTAAATATCAAATAATTTCAATTTAAACAAAAAAAATCATTTCGAAACTATATTCATTCATTCAGAAATGTTAATTAAATTTTTTTATCTTACTTCAAAATTGGAATCATTCAGTTTTTTATTGCTTCCATATTTGAAGCATTCAAACTATTTTATTATAAATATTCATGCAACTTCGAAAGGGTTCTTTTTATTTTACATTTAAAAGAATTTATTTTTTATTCTTCTCAATTACATACGAAATCAAATATCAAATCTTCTGATTGAAAAATGAAAATATCTACAATTGAGCGATTTAAAAATATGAAATCTTGGAATATAAATATTTTCATACTTAATTCGTAATTGCTTGTCAATTTATAAATCACACTCAATTTCACAAATTATTTTAAAGGCAATCTTTCCTGCTTTAAAAATTTATGAGATTAAAAAAAAGTAGCAACGTATGGAAATATAAGTATTTCCCAACTTTTTAAATAAAGTTATTGTATGAAAAAAATTTAAAAGAGAGGTGAGAGACGTGGAAATTACCGAAATTGAACTTAAGTAATTTTTATAAGGTAATAATCACATAAGCATCTGTTGAAAATTAAAAAAAAGGTATAAATATTTCTTTCTTTTCTTTTCTTTATCCTACGAAAAAAAGTTGACCTTACAGAAATTTACATCAATTCTTCTTATGAATTTCTTTCGATTCGAATAGAATTGACCAGCATCGATGTGGATTTTCTAAATTCATTTTGAACTCTCATGCATTCATCTTGAATTCGCATGTTTTTTATTTTGAATGAGCCAAGCTTCAACCCGATGAAAAAAAAACACAATAATTTTAGGTGGAAATAGTTGACGTATTCTGCCCTATATATTCATCTTTAATTTTTATTAATTCATATTGAATCCTGTTAATTCATCTTAAATTCGTATGAGTGCATCATGAATTCAGGTAAATTTATCTTGAATTTATGTGAGTTCATCTTGAATTTGCATCAATTAATCTTAAATTCTTATGAATTCATCTTGAAATCGCTTGAATTCTCGTGATTTTATTTTGAATTTGCATAAGCTCATCTAGAATTCACATCAATTCATTTTCAATTCATGCAAGTTCATCGATGTGTTTAAATTTCATCCAATTAATCGTGTATTCTCTAAAATTTATTTGTATTCGCTTTAATTAATTTAAATTCGGATAAGATTTACATTAATTCAGCTTGAATTCAAGTCAGTGTTGCATTCGAATACTCGAGGTGGAACAACGATATTGCAATGCTACAACGTTAAATATTGTCTAATATTGTCAAATTTGACTCGCGAAATTAAACTTTATTGAAAAATACCCAATTTCTACACTCATTTATGTTACTCTGTACAGAAAAACTATGGTTTTAATTTTGTTTCAGGTCATTTCCTTACAGACTCATTTTTAATTTCAATTATTTTTACTCTCTTAATCAATGTAAAAACTGAAAAACAATTGTATTAGTTTTGATATTCGTATAGATCAATATGCATAAATTATGGCTCAGTTTTGTTTCTGTACATTTTGACGCTGATTCTTTGTTCAAATTAAAACTTTATTTTTTTCCGCGTGTGTATATTCTACATTTTTTGTTCTTTCTGCAAAAATTCTATATATCCAAATTTCTATACAATTTGTACAGAATGCAATCTACACAAATTGTATAGAATTTTTATAAAAAATCATAGATTATATTTCGTCGTCTCGTTTTTCTAGATCATTATATGTAGTCATACTCGAGCTGTCCGATCTGATCACAGTTTTAAAACTATATTTGAAAAAGAAACAAATTTTTGCCGCGCCCACCTACCTGAGTGGCGCTGCGTACTTCCGACTTCATTATATTCGTCTGCGTAGATATGCAGACATTGTTTTCAGTAGTTACTTCAGTTTCTTATAAAAAAAGTGAGTTTTTTTTTTTAACAATGTCGGAATCAAGGATTATAATTATCGATGAAGAAAGAAGTTGAAAAAGGTATAGAAGTAAATCTACGCTGAAGGATCAAGACCCGCCCAGGACTCGCCTAAAAGAAGTTCTGAAGAAGAGGTTAGGAAAAAGCGCGGGAGCCGTGCTGATTATTTATCCTCCTCTCCCTACCAACTCATAAAAAAGGTGATATTCTAGAAGTTATTGACCCAAAGATCGCAAGTCTAGTTTTTCTGATCGATCTGAAAGTCATTTGCGTGAATATTAATCTCGGAACAAAAATCAGAAGTCCGGTCTTTCTGATCGATCAATACATTCAGAGCGTGGTCGCCATGTCTCAGGGACCACAAAACATGGGAATAGCAAGACGAAGACTCACAATCCTGATCGTTATCTGCTAGATGCGATGAGATCAAAAGATCATAAGCGTGATCGTCGAAGGACAGATCCGAAAAATGCAAACAAACCTCTTCTGGTCGTGACCCGAGAGATGCGACGGATTATTCTCGAAACGAATACTCAAACAATTCCGATCGTGAGCGCCGTTCGTCCCCGTCGCCCTCAATAAAGAAGGATTTTATTGAAGGTGACGTTCATTTAAGTAAATCTACTTTACAAATTCTTGGAGATGACTTTGCAGAGAAAAATGTCTCGTTCCATAAGGTTCACACCGTCTTATTCTAAAAATGTTCTCATATTTTACAAAGTGGATCCACTAAGGAAGCACTGGAGGAAATAAGATTGATCGAAAATTATTTAGAGAAGGACGATTTCCAAGTAGCATTTCAAGATAAATTAGAAACAGCCATTTATGTTGTTGGCTTGTTCTTAACATCATTATTTAATTACGATGTTAATAAGATTGATGATTGTATTTTCTTCCTGAGTGACGCAGGGCAAATGTTGGCAAAACCAGAAAATCATTCCCAAAGCCTCATTAGACGACATCTATTTACCGTCGCTGCGACGGGCCGAAGAGCAACCGGACTACAGTTTTTTTGAGGATACATGGTTACAGTTGAGAGAAGATAGTGTTATTATCCAATACATAAGAGGCTATTAAATTCCTTTCATTAAATAAGTCACTCAAAAGAATATACCTGTTACCTAATTTCACAAAATCTCAAGAATGCTTACTTGCGGTAAAAGTTCTTATTGAAAATGACCGTATAAGAGAATGTCAGGGTGAATTTATTTCATCATTCTTTTAGTCGACGAGCCAAATAGGCAAAAAAGTTTTATTTTAAATTTGAGGAAGTTAATTTTTTTATACAAGCTCCCCACTTTATGCTGGAAGACTTTAAACAGCAATCAGGTTAATAATACCGGGTTTTTATACGTCCTCGATTGACCTAATGTATGCAAATTTTTTAATTCCTATTGTGTAGGAATTGAAGAAATTTCTTCGTTTAGAATTTAACGAAAAATTGTACGAATTTAACTGCTTACGGCTTGGCCTCTGCACATATCCATATGTGTTTTAGTCCAGTCATCTGGTACTTTTATCCGGTAATTTTTAAAGGAGTAATTTTTTTTCTCTTAAACACTTCATTTGGAGGTGCATAATAAGGGTTAGGTTTTGTGAACAGAATTTTGTCCTGAAACACCGAAATTTTGTTGGTAAAAGGTGCAAAATATCACATGGCAGTGGATTGATGCTTTCCTGTGCATTTTAGGGATAAAAGTATTCTTATCAAAATTAAAGTAGGTAAAATTCTACGTAAAATTAAAAAAAAAAGGATATTTTACCACCAATAGTCTAGGAGTTACGACCTTTCGAAGAACCCCGATTTTTTTCAATTTTTTTTCCAAAAATCACATGTTTTTTTTTGTTTCTCTGTAGCTCGGACCCTCATCGTCAGATCTAAAAATGGTCAACCGATGAATTGAAGTAGACATAAATACCTGTAATTTCAAAAAAGAACGTTGTTCTAACTACAATAGATCGCAAGTTAGCACCTGCCGAAGGTGACCCATTTCGACCTGAATTTACGGGTAAATGTCCAGAGTTAAGTTTTTTGTAAATAGCTCGTTTCGGGGTTATCACACAAAAAAGTTCCGAAAGAATGAATACAAGAGGACTAAATTCTGCGTGAGTTGAGAAAAAAAGATGTTCCTAGTCCAAATAGGTCACGAGTAATCACCTTCCAAATATACCTGTTTTTTGTGCTTTTTTAACCGAAAACCCGAAAGTCGTGTTTTTTCGAAATCACTCGTTTCATGGATGTCACACGAAAAAGTTCTAAGGACATAAATGAAAGAGGACTTCATTCTGCGTAAGTTCAAAAAAAAAGATGTTCCTACCCCTAATAAGTCACGAATAATGACCTTGCAAAGTGTACCCTTAATCAGTTCGGTGACTAAATCGCACCGCATAACAAAACTACGACCTGTTTCTTAACATATAAGTTTTAAAGTCAAGTAATAGTGGTCAAATAATTATTCAATTATGAAATTATTAATAATCATCCAATTTTAATTAATAAATAAATAATTGTTTAAATAAATAAATTTCCATCACCCATCAGCAGTTCATTTTTTGGCATTTTTCACTCAAATTTAGCTTGGAAATCTTTAAAATTTACTAACCAAAGTATGGTGCAGGTAATATAAATTTGTCTGCTAAACCAGCGTAAAAGTCAAACCGAGAGAAATTTCTTCCGCTGTTTTTTGTCTGCCTTATTTCTTTTATTTTTGTCGATAAGCTCATTATTTATAAAGCATAGAATTTTGAAACAAGAGTTTTGTATTTTCTCTAGTAAATTTGACGGCATTTCATTAAAAAATTTTCAACTTTTCAGATTTACAATTTCAAATTGAAGAATATTTATGGGAAAAACATGAACATTTTTAACGTTTTAGATTGAACAACTGAACATCAGTAGATTTAAAATCTAAAATTTCGGAATTCAAATTTCTTAAACTGAATAATTTTAAAAAGGTCTTAGAAATGACCTAGGTAGGCCTAAATTGCAGATGAAGTTCCTGATGATTTGACGGATTTCATTAAAGATTGGTAATAAGGGGTTATTTGAGCCGCTGAATGCGAATTCCAGGTCGAAATCCAAAATTTCGAAAATACAGACCCAATATAGCGACCAAACATTTTGAAAAATCCAATGAGTTGGCGGATTTGAATGAAAATTGGCACTAGGGGGTTATTTGGGTCGCTGAATACGAATTTGAGATCGTAAATGAAAAATTCAAGATGGCTGATCCTTATATAGTAAATTCACTAGATTTTTCCAAATTTTGACTGGCCATATTGCATCAGCCATTTCGAAATTTCGAATTTTGACCTCGAATTCGTCTTCAGCGACCCAAATAACTTCCTAGTATCAATTTGCATCCAAATCCGTGAACTCACTGGATTTTTCAAAATTTTTGGTCGCCATATTGGTATTTTCGAAATTTCAAATTTTGATCTCGAATTCGTATTCAACTTCCCTATTCGTTTCATAATTCGCTACAAGGTCTATAATACGAAGAAAGTTATATGTTTCTTTATAAGTGAAGTGGAAAAAACCGGACAAAAGTGGCTTTTTGTAGAAAATGAAGATTTAAGATTTAAGGTTGGAATCTGATTCATATGGTTAGAGAAATCCCAGATAGCAAGCGTGCAGGGCATGTTACACGCATGGAATGCGAGGCACGCCTTGCCTGCAGGGTGCGAGGCATATGCGCCGCACGTGCGAGGGATATGAGTCGCACTTCGTGAGAGGTATTATTTATAGCATGAATACATAAGTGCGAAGCGTATTGTTCATTTATAATTATTACTATTACTATAATTTCAACTATAATTATTATAAAAATGGTTGATTCATAAAAATTGAAATATTCCCAATTTTATCGTAAGCATAAATTAGGAAATTTGTATGAATAACTTTATTGAACGCATTTGTGAAATTGCTTAACATGTAATGCATTTTATTTATTTAAAAACGATAATTTAATAGTATGTTCCTTTACTCAATCGGTGTAAGATTAACAAGACAATTTTTTGGTTACTCTGTAACTTTTTAAACAGGAAAGAATAACTTCTAACTTTTTGAACTTTTTTTTCTATTATCTTTGGTTCCTTTTTTTGAACATTCAGTATAATCACAAAAAAATGTTTAAAAAAATCCTTGCATCAAGTAATATTCTTACTTCAGAGTAACTACACAAAAAATTTCAAAACCATAAAAAACTATAAAAGAATAAAGTGTAAAAGAAAATAGTTAACAAATATTTCTAAAAATGCTCACACCGATTGAAGAATTTTTTGAAATATTTGTGTATGGTCATCTCGAAAGTTGAAAAGGATCAAAAAAATTTGAAAAGGTCAAGAGGTGAAATATGCTATTAAACCTTGATCCATCGTAAAAAATTCCAATTAGCCAGAAATTTTCGTTTTGTATTTACACAATAGTTCAAAAAATGTCAATCTAAATAGGAATTTTTTTAAAAGATGAAATTGTTGGAATAATTTCAACTCTGAATATTTTTTTATTCTTATAACCTTAATTTGTAGTTTGGATTTATTGTTTAATATTTAATGAAGTTCGAAATCAAATTTAAAATCAATTTTCATATCCAGTGTTAAGTCAGTGACTTTTTGCATTTTTTACGCAGTAACTTTAAATGCACCACTGATCTCGTCAACGACATCTATGAATAGACTACTGTTAAATTTTGAGCAAGCTGGGTCATTTATTTTGTGTTTGATAGCAATTGAAAATAGAGAACCTCGTGAATGTTAACGAAAATGGAAAAAAGTGAATTTCGTGTGCTGATTAAGCATTATTTTTTGCGTAAA
>JAABKJ010003281.1:0-26257 GCA_011634705.1 Andricus grossulariae
TTGTTTCAAATTAGTTTTTTGTAACTAAAAATTTCAATATTTCATTTTTGCTTGAAAATTAATATTTTTTAGTTGCAATTCCTGTGTTTTGTTGGAAATTCGTCCTTTCTGCTAGCAAATCAATCTTTTTTTGGTTTAATGTTCATAAATTTTGTTAACAATTCGTCTTTTGGCAGAAAATTAATCTTCTTCGTTCAAAATTAATTTTTTTCTCAAAGATTTATCATTTTCGTTGATAATTCATAAATTTGGTTGAAAAGTAAACTTTTTTGTTGGAAGTCACTTTTTTTATTGAAAAAAAAATTTTTCTTTAAAATTATTTCTATCAATTGCAAGATTTATTTTTGAAGACATTGGCCGACGAAATTTTAGATGACAATTCATCCCTTGGGTTGAAAATTCAAATATTTTGTTGAAAATTCTTTATTTTTTATTACTTTTTTGAAGAAAAATTAACTATTTCATTTTTGGTTAAAAATTAATCTTTTTCAATAAATAATTCAACTGCTCGAATGCAAAGTAATATATTTTATTGAAAATTCGTCCTTTTTATTAGAAAATGCAACAACTCAGTTAAAAGTCGATCTAAATTGTTAAATTTGTTTAAATTGAAAATTCAAAACTTCAGTTCAATTTTCATCTCTTTGATTAAAAAATCGTTTCTCGTTTAGTTGAAAATAAATTTTTTCTATGTATTAATTTCTCTGCGTCATTTTTTTTTTCGTTATTCAAAATTTTAGTTCAAAAATCATCTCAATAGTTGAAAATTCGCGTATTGTTTTGCAAATTCATACTTTTTTTATAAAAAAATAATTCTTCTGGGTTAAAAATTATTTTTTAGTTTGAAATAAAATAAACATTCTTATTGAATATTCGTGAGGCTTTAAAAGTACTGAAAACTTACTTTAAAAATTTCTTCTTTTTGTTAATTTCTCTGAATCGGAAAATTTATGTTTGAAGACCCTAAAGAGTCTGGTTTCACAGGCCGAAGCTCATCTTTTTGGTTAAAGATTACAAATTTTAATTGAAAATTCATCTCATTAGTTAACAATTCACATATTTTGTTGAAAATTCGTCTTTTTTTTAGATGATTTATCTTCTTGGTTAAAAATTTATCTTTTTTAGTTGAAAAATCATCTATTTAGTTGAGAATTCATCTGTTATAAAAATTTGTATTCGTGGTTGAAAATTAATTGCTTTGGTTAAGGAATCATTATTTGAGTTCAAGATTTCTTTATTTGCTTAAAAATTTAACAATTTAATAAAAAATTTAGGTTCTGGCACCTAAACAGGAATATTTCACAAACCAACATTTATTTCTATGTTTCAACATACAAAATTTGGTTGAAAATTTATTTTATTAGATGAAAATTTCCCTATTTTTTTAAATTCGCATTTTTCGGTTGAAAATTAATTTCCTTGTTTAAAAATTGATCCTTTTTAGTTGCAAAATCATATGTCGGTAGAAAATTAGTATTCTTGTTTGAAAAATATTCATTTTTTTAAATTAAACAATCATTATTTTAGTTGCAAATTTATCTCTTGAGCAGACCTCGGACTCACTTCAGAGATAAAAAATAGTGTAAATAATGTCAAAAATTAAAAAAAAAAGTGTAAAAATTGTGTCATAAAATTTTTCGAATATTAAAAACAAATTTCAATGTTTATTAAAAATGTTTTTCTTTAGACTATAAATTATGAAAATTATTATTTATTTATCGCAGGCTTCACAGTCTTTCCCCTTTTTCTTATTTGTCCACTTAAATGCGAAATTAATTAATAGAACCTAATAAGATAATCCAAATATTTTTGGTTCAAAGTTCATTCTTCTCGGTTAAAAAGTCTAATATTAAATTTTTCGTTAAGATTTCATATTTTTTATTTACAAATTTTATTATTTGGCTCAAAATTCAATTACTTTGTTGAAAATGGAACGGTTTGATTAAAATTTTATTTCTTTCTTGAATACATTTTCTTAAATTCAAAATTCAAACTATTTTATTAGACATTAAACTATTTTGTTAAACATTCATCTTTTTGGTTTGATAAAGTATCTCTTTTTGTAGAAATTCAATCTTTTTTGGTTAAAAATGCAACTGTCCAGTTAAAAATTTCGGGTTAAAAATTAAACTGCTCTGTAAAAAAATCGTATTTTCGGCTGGAAAATTAAACTATTTTGTTGAAAATTGATGTATTTTGTCGAAATTTCGTCTTTTTTAAAAGAAAATCAATGTTTGGGTTAAAAATCAAATTGTTAAGTTGAAAATAATCTGTTTTAGATGAGGATTCAAGTATTTTGCTAAAAATTTGTCTGTGTTGGATAAAACATTCATTCATATTTCCGGGTTAAAAGTTCAACAGTTTTTATAGAAAAGTCGTCTTTTTGATTTGAAAATTTTACAATTTGGTATAAAATTCAACTATTCGGTATAAAATTAAACAGTTTTGTAGAAAAATCGTTTTTTAATTTAAAATTACTTCTCCTTAATAGAAATTACACTACATCATTTTTACTTAAAAATTTATCCTTTCCAGCTTAAAAATTCAACTATTTAGTTCCAAATGTTTAGAAACGAAAAAAATACAGACTAAAAATTACCCAAATGAAATGTGGACTAACATCACATCCGTTGTTCAAAATATTTAGTTCAAAATTTGTATTTTTTGGTTAAAAATGGAACTATCTCTTTAAAAATTGATGTGTTTTGTTGAAAATTCGTCTTTTTGCAAGAAAATCAATTTTTTGGTTTAAAATCAAATTGTTTAGTTGAAAATAATCCGTTTTAGATGAGGATTCAAGTATTTTGTTTAAAATTTGTTTTTGTTGAGTAAATCCAACTGTTTTTTAATTTTTAATTCAAATCTGTTTTCTTAATATCAACTATCACATTTTTCGTTGAAAATTCTTCTTTTTAGATTAAAAGTTCGACTCCTTGATTGAAAGTTGAACTACTGTCTTAAAAATTCTTTTTTTTTTGGTCGAAGATTTATAATTTTATTTTAAAAACTTTGTTTCTTTTTCGCTGAAAATGATTTTTTTTTAAACTGAAAATTTAACTATTTTGCTACAAATTCATATTTCCGGATTAAAGTTCAACTGTTTTTAAAAGAAAAATCGTCCTTTTCACTTGAAAATTTTACAATTTGGTATAAAATTCAACTATTTGGTATAAAATTAAAGAGTTTTGTAGAAAAATAGTTTTTATTTTATTGAAAATTAATTATCCTTCATAAAAATTATACTTCATCATTTTTAGTTAAAAATGTATCCTTTTTAACTTAAACCTCAACTATTTAGTTCAAAATTTTTAGAAACGAAAAAATACAGACTAAAAATTAACCAAATAAAATGTGGACTAACATCACATCCATTGTTCAAAATATTTAGCAGAAAATTTATGTAATTTGTTGAAAATTTGTATTTTTTGTTCGAAACTTGAACTATCTGATTAAAAATTGATGTATTTTGTTGAAAATTCGTCTTTTTGGCAAGAAAATCAATTTTTTGGTTGAAAATTAAAATTTTTAGCTGAAAATAATCTGTTTTAGATGAGGATTCAAATATTTTGTTAAAAATTTGTTTTCGTTGGTTGAATACAACTGTTTTTGAATGTTTAATTACAATCTGTCTTCTTTTAATATAGACTATTACATTCTTCGTTGAAAATTCTTCTTTTTAGATTACAAATTCAACTCCTTGGTTGAAAGTTGAACGACTTTCTTAAAAATTCTTTTTTTTATTGGTTGAAGACTTATAATTTTATTTTAAAATGTTTTTTTTTTGGTTGAAAATTATTTTTTTTCTTAATTCAAAATTCAACTATTTTGTTAAAAATTCATATTTCCGGGTAAAAAGTTCAACTGTTTTGATAGAAAAATCGCCTTTTTGACTTGAAAATTTCACAATTTGGTATAAAATTCAACTATTCGGTTCAAAATTAAACACTTTTGTAGAAAAATCGTTTTTTGGTTTATTGAAAATTAATTCTCCTTGATGGAAATGAGACTACCTAATTTTTAGTTGAAAATGTATCTGTTTTAGCTTAAAAATTCAACTATTTAGTTCAAAATTTTTAGAAACGAAAAAAATACATACTAAAAATTAACCAAATAATGCTAAATAAATAATGTTAAATAATAATGTTAATGATGTTATCATATCCATTATTCAAAATATTTAGTTGAAAATTTATGTAATTTGTTAAAATTTTGTAATTTTTGTTTGAAAATTGAACTATCTGATTAAAAATTGATGTATTTTGTTAAAACTTCGTCTTTTTTGCAAGAAAATCCATTTTTTTTTAAATGAGGATTTGAGTATTTTGTTAAAAGTTTATTTTTGTTGGTTACATCAAACTGTTTTTTAATTTTTAATTGAAATCTTTTTATTTTAATATCAACTGTTACATTTTTCGTTGAAAATTCATCCTTTTAGATTAAAAATTCAACGCCTTGCTTGAAAGTTGAACTACTTTCTTAAAAAATTTTTTTTTTTGGTTGAAGATTTATAATGTTATTTAAAAAACTTTGTTTTTTTTGTTAAAATTTTCTTTTTTATCTAAAAATTTAACTATTTGGTTTAAAGTTCAACATTTTGGTTGTAAAATAAGTTTTTTGTTGGAAATTCATATTTTCTGGTTAAAAGTTCATCTGTTTTTAAGGAAAAATCGTCTCTTTGACTTGAAAATTTTACAATTTTGTATAAAACTAAACAGTTTTGTAGAAAAATAGTTTTTTTTTAAATTATTTCTTCTTAATAAAAATTAAACTACATCTTTTCTAGTTAAAAATGTATCTTTTTTTGGCTTAAAAATAAATAGTTGAATTTTTAAGCCAAAAAAAGATACATTTTTAACTACAGACTAAAAATTAAATACATAAAATTATGACTAACATCACATCCATTGTTGAAAATATTTAGTTGAAATTTTGTATTTTTTAGTTGAAAGTTGAACTATATGATTAAAAATTGATGTTTTTTCTTGAAAATTCGTCTTTTTTGCAAGAAAATAATTTTTTTTGTTGAAAATCAAATCGTTTAGTTGAAAATGATCTGTTTTAAATGAGGATTTGAGTATTTTTTTAAAAATTTGTTTTTGTTGGTTGAATCCAACTGTTTTTTAATTTTTAATTAAAATCTGTTTTTTTTTTAATATCAACTATTACATTTTTCGTTGAAAATTCTTCCTTTTAGATGAAAAATTCAACTCCTTGGTTGAAAGTTGAACTACTTTCTTAAAAATTCATTTTTTTTTTGGTTGAAGATTTATAATTTTATTTTAAAAACTTTTTTTTTTTGTTTGAAATGATTTTTTTTTAACTGAAAATTTAACTATTTTGTTAAAAATTTATATTTTCGGGTTATAATTTCAACCATTTTTATGTAAAAAATCGTCTCTTTGACTTGAAAATTTCACAATTTGGTATAAAATTCAACTATTTGGTATAAAATTAAACAGCTTTGTAGAAAAATCGTTTTTTTATTGAAAATTAATTCTCCTCAATGAAAATTAGACTACATAATTTTTAGTTGAAAATGTATCTTTTTTAGCTTGAAAATTAAACTATTTACTTCCAAATTTTTAGGAACGAAGAAAATACAGACTAAAAATTAAGCAAATAATGTTAAATAAATAATGTAAAATAATAATGTTAATGATGTTATCATATCCATTGTTCAAAATATTTAGTTGAAAATTTATGTAATTTGTTGAAAATTTGTATTTTTGGGTTGAAAATTGAACTATCTGATTAAAAATTTATGCATGTTATTGAAAATTCGTATTGTTAGGTAGAAAATCCATTTTTTGGTTAAAAATGCAATCTAGGGTTAAGAATTAATGTATTTTAGTTAAGGCTTAAAGTATTTTGAAAATTCGTCTTCTTTATTATATTCAACTTTTTTTATTTAACATTAAAATCTCTCGTGGTTTAAATATCAACTATTATATTTTTTTGTGACAATTCAACTATTTAGTAGAGAATTGAACTTTTTTGTAGAGAATTCGTCTGTTTGACTTGAAAATTCAACAATCTGGTAGAAAATTCAACTGTTTTGTGGGAAATTTATGTAATTTGTTGAGAATTTATCTGTTTGGTTAAAAATATAACTATCTGGTTGCAAGTTCAGCTGTCTTGTTAAAAGCTCGTCTTTATGACTTGAAAATTCATCATCTTGGACGGCCCTAATCAGCCTTTGAGACAATTTATAGCCAATTTGCAAATAAGTTGAACAACTTTTAAGGAAAAGTATCGAAATAGTGAAATTAGCAGACAATTGTGAGAAAACAGTGTCTTTAGTATAATTTTGTTCGAAATAGTAGTGAAATAGTGTAATCGTTCGAAAAAAGTGTAAAATAGTGTTAGTAGTGTAGTGAGTCCGAGGCCTCTCTTGGGTTGAAAAAGTGATAAAATGAACAGTCTCGTTGAACATCTGTGAAGTAATAAAAATTGGAAGGAGGCATTCGCGTTTTCGATCAAAGGGGCGTAAATCAAAAGGTTCGCGATTTTGACCAAGCCGATAATTCGCGGAACGATTAATCATATTAATTGCTCTGAGGGCCTATAACAGCAAACGGCCATTCGGCCGATGGTAGTTGAGCTGCTTAATTATAAACTGTAATTAGCGTGCAGAGTCGTTTCGCGAGGCCCGATTAATTAAGGAAGCCCCCCAGCTATTAATTATTAATTGCCGACCGAGAAGTGTGCATCCTGTCCGTGGCGACACTTAACGTTCGCCATTTATTCCCGAAATTGACCATCAATTATTTCTTCAGTACTTTTTGGCACCGTATCAATTATTTCATCATTACTTTTTGGTTCCAATTTCTTTTATCAACTTTACACTCTTTTTTTTTGTTTTATTTTTCTTTCCAGAATCGTTTTCCTTTTTTAAACAAGTTTTAGTCTCGAGATCTCGCATATTTCTTGTCGGAAATCTGATTGGTTGCGATTGTGGTTTTCAAAATCACAATTTTCAAATAATTGAGTTCCTTTTTTCATTTTTTTTATTTATTAACTTTTTCACACTTTTGAAGAACTGAGAAAAATGATATTGTGGATAAAAATTTAGAAATATATATATGTCCAAAAAGAATCTAGAAGATTTTAAGATCATTTTTTTATTTTGCAGGACTTAAAATTTCTTAAGAAAACTTTGAATTATTTGAAAAAATATTCAAAAGTTTTGAAAAGATTCACAAATAAATCTGTACTTGGAAATAGATTCAAAAATAACCTGTACTTTGAAAAGATTTCAAAAACTTTAAACAAAATGTAAATTCTTGAAAATTGTCAGAACAAATTTGGAAGCTTTTTAAGAATTTCAAAAGTTTTCAAGAAATTAAAAAATTTTCATAAGACTCTTAAGAAAATTTACAGGGATTTTTCACCTTGCCCAACTTTTTCAATTTTGCCAGATAATAAAATTTTAGACAAAATTCCAAAAAGTTTAAGACATATTTAGAAGCTTTGAAAAGATTGAAAAATAATTTGAAACTTCAAAAAATTTTCAAAAATTTAAGATTCTTGGGAAAATTTAAACCGATTTTTTGGTTTCCAAAAATGAAATATTTTGAGGCAATTTTTTTAATTTTGCAAAATCGTAGCAAGGATTTTAATAATTCTCGAAGAAATTCAGAAGGCTTAGAAGTTTTGAAATGATTTAGAAATAATTTGAGCTTCAAGAATATTTCAAAAATTTTTTTTAAAAATCCAAATTTTTTAAATTTTTGAAAAAAGTTTGGAAGCTTTTTAAGAATTTTAAAAGTTTTCAAGAAAATGAAAAATTTTCTTAAGGTTTCCGGGGAAATTTAACCTACTTTTTTTATTTTGAAAAATGAATTTGAAGAAAAAATTGAAAAAGATTTCAAACGATTTAGTAGAATTTCGAAATAGAATGTACACCATTTTAAAGCCAACTTATTCAATTTTGTAGAAATAATTGAAATTTAAATAAAATTTCAGACAGTGTGAGAGATATTCGGAAGTTTTTAGAAGATTAAAAAAAAAATTAAATCTTGAAAAAATTACAGAAAATTTTAAACCAAATGTAGATTTTTTTTTGAATCACAAAATAAAATTTTAAAGCTTTTTAAAGATTTTTAAAGGTTTCAAGATAATAAAAAGTTATCTTAAGATTCTCGGAAAAGTGGAACCTATTTTTTGTTTTAAAAAACTAATTTTAAGACTGTATTTAAGAAGACTTTAAAACATTTCTAAAGATTTCAAAAATTCTCGAAAAAATTGGGTAAATTTTAAGGAAATGTTTTTGATTTTGCAGAATTTTGCGAAAAATTTTGATCATTCTCAGAGACATTTGAAAGGCTTAGAAGTTTCAAAAAGATCCAAAAATAATTTGAAATTTGAAAAGATATTCCAAAAAATTTTTAACAAAATGTAGATTTTTGGAAATTTCGAAATAATATTTGGAAGCTTTTTAAAGATTTTAAAGGTTTCAGGATAATGAAAAGTTATCTTAAGATTCTTGGAAACATTTAAACCGATTTTTTTGTTTCCAAAACTGGAATATATGAGGGCAATTTTTTTAATTCAGCAAAATTGTAGCAAGGATTTTAATAATTCAATACTACCATAATATATGAAAGGACTGTAAAAAATTTTCCAAATTTTCGAAAATTCTCCAAAAAACCTGAAAGATGTTAAGGGAATGTTTTCGATTTTGCAAATTTTTAGAAAAAATCCTGATCATTCTCAAAGATATTTAAAAGGCTTAAAAGTTTTAAAAAGATTCAAAAATATTTTGAAATTTGAAAAGATATGAAAAAAAAAGAAAATGTAGATTTTTGGAAATTTCGAAATAATATTTTGAAGATTTTTAAGGATTTGAAAAGATATCAGAATAAAAAAAATTATTTTAAGATTCTCAGAAAAATTCATCCTAATTTTTTGGCTTGAAAAACTAATTTTAAGACTAGATTTAAAAAGACTTTAAAACATTTCTCAAGATTTCAAAGATTCTCGAAAAAATCTAGAAGATTTTCGGACAATGTTTTTAATTTTGCCGAATTTTAGCAAACATTTTCATCATTCTAAAAAATACTTTGAGGGCTTAAAAGTTTGTGAAGGATTCAAATGTAATTTAAAGTTTAAAAATATTTAAAAATCAAAGATAAAATGTAGATTTTTGGAAATTTCCAATTACAATTTTGAAGCTTTGATGATTTTAGCAGGTTACAATATAATAAAAAGTTATCTTAAGATTCTTGGAAAAATTTAAACTGATTTTTATGTTTGAAAAATCAATTTTAAGATAATATTTAAAAAGATTTTAAAACAGTTATAAAGATTTCGAAATTTGTCGAAAAAATCTAGGAAATTTAGAGGCAATGTTTTTAATTTTTCAGGATTTAAGCAAATATTCAAATCATTCTAAAAGATAATTAGAAGGCTTGAAAGTTTTGAAAAGATTCAAAAATAGTTTAAAATTTGAAAAAAATTCAAAAAATGTCAAACAAAAAGGAATATTTTTGAAAATTTTGAAAAAATATTTGTAATCTTTTTAAAAATTCCATATTTTTAAATTTACATTAAACTACTTGGTACAAAATTCATTTATTTGGTTGAAGATTCATAATTTTAGTTCGAAATGCATCTCTTCAGTTGAAAATTGGTCTTTTTGGATAACAAATTAAATTCTTCGTAGAAAATTAATCTATTTGTTTGAAAATTCAACTATTTGGTTGAAGATTAACTTTTTTCTTGAATATTCATATTTTTGGTTTAGAATTTTTTTCAAGTTTTCCAGAAAATCCGTCTTTTTTGTAAAAAT
The DNA here is from genome assembly GCA_011634705.1 of Andricus grossulariae. Lineage (NCBI taxonomy): Eukaryota > Metazoa > Arthropoda > Insecta > Hymenoptera > Cynipidae > Andricus > Andricus grossulariae. The sequence goes on from JAABKJ010003281.1 coordinate 9,791, forward strand.
GTCATCTTTTTTGTTTAAAAATGCAACTGGTTGAATTTTTAAAATTAAAATTGGTTGAGAAATCGATTATTTTGTTAAAAAATTCCTTTTTTTTTAATCTAACTGCTTTTGACATAAAACAAATAAACTTAAGAAATAAAAAGTTATTCGAAATTTTTTTGTATCCAAATTTTTTTCTTTTCCCTGAAAAAGAACAGCTGCATCAGGATGCTAGTTTGAATTAAATTAAAATAATAATAAAAAATTTAAAAGTGAATATTTATAGGTGAAGCAACATGTATTGCTCTCGCATTATTTAAATTTCCTCGTAATTAGAACTTGGACGAAAATAAAATCTCTTAGCAGGAAATAATTTTAACGTCAGTGTCACAAGTTTTAATGATAGTAGAGAACGAACAGGTTAATTGCCCTCGACGACGAAAAAATCTAATCACTTCCCGCGTTACAATTAGTCGGTCAACTACGATCAGATTAGTTCAGACTATAATTATCTTCTTCCGAAAATACATTTTTTTAACAAAAAAACATTCGCTAATCATTTCAAGGTCATCAGATGAGTAATTTAACTTTCAACCAAAGCTTGAACCAAATTTTGAACAAAATACAGGAATATTCAAACAAATAGTTGAATTTTCAACTAAAAAATATTTTTCAGTCATTCAGGAAAAAAGTTCAACCAACTTATTGAATTTTCAAGTAAAAAATATTTTTCAGTCGTTCAAGAAAAAAGTTTAAGTTTAAGTCAAATTTTTAGTCAGGGACATAAATTTTCAAAACAAAAAGAAAAAAAAATCTGACCAAGAAGATTAATTTTCTACCAAAAAATACGAATTTCCAACAAAGTAGATAGAATTGAAAAAAAATGGTTGAATTTTCAATTAAAAAAGATGAATTCTCAACGAAAAATATAATGGTGGATATTTCCACCAAAAGATTTTTCAGTTGAAGACTGATGTTTTTAATTTAAAAAATGGTCTTTTTTAGTTGAAAATCCAGTTATTTTGTTAAAAATGTATATTTTAAGTTGGAAATTCAACTATATTATTGAAAATTCAACTATTTTATTGAAAAAAAATGTATCTGTTTTGGTTGACGATTGTATTATTTTTTTGAAATTATTATTTTAATTATTATTTTAAATATATATAAATAAATAATTAAATTAAATTAAATAAATAAATTATTATTATTTTTAATTATTTCATTTTGGTTTCTAATACAGTTTTCTGTAAAAACCAAAATTAAAAAATCAGCCTTGATGAGTCTTTTCGGAATTTAAATAGCTTTAATTTTTTTTAAATAATCTCCACATCTGATTAATACTATCGCCTGTAGACTGATTTGTCGACAAAAATCCAGTTTTGTCCCACTGTTGGCTGGTTCCAATTAAAAATTCCTACTTTACCGACACCGAGTCTGTTCGAAAGCTCAATTGGTTCATGTCCGTACTAAGTTTCTAGAATATCCTTGATGACCTTATCAAATAATACTGCGTAATTAGGGGAACTTGAGCTTTTGAACGGTCTCGATGTCGGTAAAGTTGGAATTTATAATAATTATAACCGGTGAAACTCGTTCACTGGAAAAATTCAGGGAAAAAGGGGAAGTGAGGGAAAGTGAGAATTGGGAAAATAGAGGAAGATGGGTATGTGGAGAAGTGAGGGAGAGAATGAAGAGGCAATGAGCGGAAACAGAGAGAGCAGGGTGAATGGGGGAAGGAAATTAGGAGTGTGTGGGGGAGACGGAGTATGGGAAAGTTAGGTATGCAGAAGTAGGGAAAACAACGGGAGTGGATATAGAGAGAGTAGAGAAAGTGAAGAGAAGGGAGAGAGAAAGTATGGGAGTTAGGGGGAGTAGAAGAAGTAAGGGGAAGTAAGAGGTGGAAAAATGGGAAGTGAAACGAGGAGAGAGAGAGTGAGGAAAAGTGAGGGGTGGAGACATGGAGGATGTGAAAGAAGGTAAAGCAGAGGGAGTGCAGGGAATAAAAGATGTAGTGTGCGTGAGCAGAAAGAGTAGGGTCAACAGGGGAGTGGAATTATTGTGAGGAGGACGTAAAGTGTGGGAAAGTAAGGTGTAAAGTTGGTGCAGTGAGGTGAAGTGAAGGAAGGATGACAAATAAGTAAGTGGGCGGAAGCAGGGAGAGTAGGTTGAATTAGTTCATGAATTATGGAAGTGTGGGAGGAAGTGAGGGGATCAAGGTGTGAAGAAGTAAGGGAAGTTAGGGGAGTGATAGTAAAGGGAATAGAGTGAGTGAAGAGAAATGGCGTGGAGAGGATGTATGGAGACGTAAGGGGTGGAAAAGTAGGACAAGCGACGGGAGGGAAAGTAGGGGAATTAAGAGATTGGAAAGTAGAGAAAGTGAGGAGAAACAGGAAGAGTATTTTAAATGCGGGAAGGAAATTATCTGAGTGTAGATGAGGGGAAGATGTGAAGATGTGTGAAAGAAGTACGAGTGAGGAGAGTAGTGTGAGGAGAATTAGGAAAAAAGATGTGTGAAGAAGTAGGAGAAGCGAAGGGAGCCGAAGTAAAGAAAGTGAAGGAAGTAAAGCGAAACGGGGAGAAAGGACGTATGAGAGGGTGGGGCAGTAGGGGGAGTGAGGGAAAAGAAGTGGTGGATGAACAGGAGAAGTGAGAGGACTGCAAGTAGGGAGAGTAATAGGTTGGGAAATAGTGAAAGTGAGAAGAGGAGTAGAAGAGGCAATGAGAGGAGTAGTGTGAGCAGGTAAGGTGTAAATAAGTAGTCGATGTTAGAAGAGTGGAAATGAAGGAAGTACAGGAAGTGAAGGGAAATGGGAGAGGAAAAGTAGGGGGGGAGCAGGAGTAAGGGAATTAAGTGGAAGTAAGGAGTGGAGAAATTGTAGAAGTGAAGAATGGGGGAGTAGAGAGTAAGAGGTGGGTAGGAGAAGTGGAAGGGAAGAAGAGGCAGGGAGGCGAGGCAATGAGAGTAGGGTAAATGGGGGAGATAAATTACGGGAGTGTCGTGAAGGGGAAGTAAGGGAAGTAAGGTCTGAAGAAGCAGGATGAGTGAGAGGAGTGGAATTAGAGGAAGGGAACGGAAATGAGGAAAAGGAAAGTAGGTTTAATAAGGAAGGGGAAGTAGATAGGAGGTGGTAAGTAGGTGTGGGAGGATGGGGAAGAAGGGTAAATGGGTAAATGGACTAATTATTTTGATAGGAGTTATAATTAGTGGTCCACGCATAATTGCCCGAAATTAAGGAATTTAACTCGGGCGCACTCGAAGCGGTCACTCATTAATTGGTCTGGTTGATTGCCACTTGCCGTTGCCATAAACGCTAGATTGTAAACAGTCCGTGTTAGTAATTGTCCGTTGTGTGTCTGCTTCGAGTCGAGCCGATAATTAACAGCCGCCCATTCGTCGCGCTGGGATTGGAATGCACACGTAAAAACGCTCCTCGTATCACTGCTAAAACGGTAATAAAATGTTCTCCTACACGCTTACATAATATTATAAAAAGGGGAAAGGGGCAAAAGGCAAGAGGAATGAGGCACATAAACTCTTGCAACATCTAAGAATCTCACTTTCCTTCTAACTTTTCTACATCTTGCAACAATCTTGAACGTATTTCTTGTATTAAAAAAAATTGTTATTTAATGGCGGCGCACCCCCCCCCCCAATAAATTTTGACACGTATATCTCATTAGAAAAAAAGGTTTTCTAAATTTTTTGCAGAATCGTCAATATTAAGCATATCGAATTGTTCCTTAACATTTCTTTTTACAATTAGCCATAAAAGAGGAATAAAAAATTACTTGCTCAATTTCATCCCCATAAGCCTGTTTTATTGGTTCCCATCAAACCCCCATAAGTGAAAAATTTGTTTTTGCGAGTTTTTGTCGCTTATTCTTTTTGGTTTTTGTTTTGGCACAAATCGTTTGTGATACCATGTTACTTTACATTAATAATTAAATGTTTCAAAAAATTGTTTAAAGAATTTTTTATTGTTTATAGCAATTTCTTCTTAGACTAATGCACGAAATTTGCGGTTTGAGTTCTGAAAATTTTCAACCTTTTTTAACTTTTCACACACAGTAAGGACATAATCAATCAAAGTTAAAAAAGTTAATTGTTTAAACAATTTAGTATTGTTTATATATATCTTCTTTTAGAGTAATGCTAAAAAGTTGCAATTTTTTCTAACATTTTCAACTTTATGTCAACTTTTCAGTTGACGTGAGGTAATAGTTAACTTAATCAACAAATTCTTTGTTTAAACAATTTAGCGTTTTTATACCTTCCTTCTTTCAGAGTGATGCTAGAAAATTGCGGTTTTTTCTGAAATTTCCAACCTTTTGTCAATTTATTAGTTTAAGTGGGTATATCATTAACTGAAGTTAACAAAGTATTTGCTTAAACAATTTAATATTGTTTAAAACTTTTTTCTCTTAAAGTAATGCTAGAAAGCTGCGGTTTTTTCTGAAATTTCCAACTTTTGGTTAACGTTTAGGTTCAATGAGGTAATAAATAATTCAAGTTAACGAAGTATTTACTTCAACAACTTATTATGGTTTACAACTTTTTTCTCTTAGAGTAATGATAGAAAGTTGCGGTTTTTTTCTGAAATATCCAAATTTTTGTCAACTTTTAAATTAGAGCGAGATAAAAATAATTAAAATTAAATTAAAATATTTTTTTAAACAAATTGTTATTGTTTATAACTACCTTCTCCTATAGTAATGCTGGATAGTTGCGGTTTTTTTCATTTTTCGTTATTTGTCAATTTTTTTATTATATCGAGGTAACAATAATAAACTTCAACAAAAATAATTATTTAAACAGATAACAAAAAATTTTGGGAACGAATTCAATTTTTTGGCAGTTGATTGCCTAGAAAATTGTTCTTTTTTGTGAAATTATTTTGCTTTATCTAAAAAATAAAATTTGTACACAAAAGACTTCCATGCAACAACATTTGTCATTGTTGTAAACAATTTTTATAAATAAATTTCATTATTTGGCAGCGGAACGCAAGGGAATTTTTTTCTGCTGATTACTTATTACTAAATTTTAGTTCTAATCCACATATTTCCACATATTTTTAAGAAAATATCAATAAATGGTTGGACGTTAAAGAAGAATTCAAATTTCGATACATTCTGAATTCAATTTCTTTAATTTTATTAGAAAATCAGTAAATGGCTCATTTTGGTCCCAAAAAACTCGTTTTTCCCCACAATAGGGCGTTTCAAATTCTGAGATAATAATTTTAAAACTGAAAAGTATTTAGTGTTTTATAGAGCGAATAATTTATTTAAAAAAAAGCATGACCTGTCTTACTGTATGATGCAAGATGTTAATATCAAATTAAAGCACTATTTATTTTTTAAATAAAACTTACGCAAATGTAGAGACATGTGGTTGATTTTACACGCAAAGGAAGTATTTGAATAAGTATGAGCTGGCATCTAATGTTACAATAATTACTAAGCAAAGCAGCCAATTATTGTGAAAGTACTGAAACTCTGTCAGCCCAGAAAACAGTGAAGCTTGACACTTGTTATCGCGTCAGTATCGAATGACTCGTTATTTACGCTATTTTTGGAATAGCTAATTTATTGAAATTATCATTAAAAATATATCTATTTTTAATCCATATTCCTGAAAAGCAGTGCCTATCCTAACAAAAAGTTTAAAAATACAACAAAGTGATTTCCAAATGTTAAATATTTGCAATCTCAAATTATTCAATGCTAAACATTTCAAATTTCAAACTACTGGGCTTTTTTATGCTTTTTTAAATAATTGAATTTTATAAATGCTTCAATTTGAAGGAGACTAATCTGAATTGTTTATATCAAATTAGTATAATTTTTAATTCAGTTTTAATTTCATATGAGAATTTTTTCAACAAAGATAAGCACGTTAAAAAAATTCCCTGACTTTTCCTGAATAGGTTCAAAGCAAAAAAAGTTTATAAAAAATTTGTTCGAAATTGAACTACTTGGTTGAAAGACGACTTAGTTGAAAAAAGCATTTTTTTTGTCTGAAGATTCATCATTTCAGTTAATATTTCATTTTTTTGGTCAAAATTTAATTTTTTGAGAATTCAACTAATTTGTTGAAAACTCGTCTTCTTTATTGAATTCCACTATTTTTGATTAAACAATAGGATCTTTTTTAACATAGAATGCTAGATTTTTGTTTGAAAATTCATTTTTGACTGAAAATTCAACTTCTTTGATAAATGTTTTTTTTCTAATATAAAAATTCATCATTTTAGTTGAAAACCCATGTTCATGGTTAAAAATTCCTTGTTTTGTTGTTTAAAATTGAATTTTATACCTCAAAATTTAACAATTTGAGTTTTGGTTGGAAATTTATATTTTTTAATTCGTCTTTAACAGTAGAAAACAAATCTTCTTTGTTGAAAATGCATCTTTTTGGTTAAACTGAACTGTATTTTATTAAAAATTAAAATCTTTTTTTATTAAAATATCAAACGTTTCTGATCTAAAATTGAAATCTCTTTTGGTTGAAGATTGAACTATTTTATTGAAAAATCGTTCTTTTTTAGTAAAAAATAATTTTTTTATTGAAAATTTAACTTTTCCATTTTTAGCTCAAAATTGATCGTTCTTATTTGAAAATTAAACTATTTTGTTAAAAATTAATTTTATATGTTAAAGATTAACCTATTTTCTTAAAAAATCTTCTTTTTTTAAATAAATCTTTTTTAGTGAAAAGTCAATTGTTTGGGTGAAAATTAGACTCTTCTGTTGAAAATTTATCTATTTTTTGTTGAAAACTAAAGTATTTGATTGAAACTGAAAACTATTCGTTAAAAATTCATTTTTTTGGTAAATGATTCGAAAATTCATATGTTTAGTTAAAAGTTAAACTCTTTTGTTGAAAATTTTTTTTGGTGTAAAATAATTCCTTTTGCGTTGAAAATTTATTTATTTACTTATCAGTTGCCAATGGCTTTTAAATTCAAATTTTTTGTTGAAAACTCTAGTATTATGTTTAAAATTCGCCTGTTTTGATAAAAAAAAATTAATCTTGGCGAAAAAATTAATTTCTTTTTTGTTTGAAAAGTAAACTATTTTGTTAAAATTGAAATTGCTTTGTTAAAAATGTATTCTTTTGGTAAATGATTTAGTATTTTAGTTGAAAATTCATCTGTTTTATTGAAAACTGAATTCTTTTTTTAAATTCGTTTTTTTTTGTACAAAATTATTCTTTTTGGATTTGAAATTTATTTATTCATTTATTAGGTCTCTAGGACTTCCCAATTTTACGCTTTAGCAGAAAATTCTTGTATTTTGTAAAAAATTCATCTTATCTGATAGAAAAATAATCTTCTTGGTGATAAATTATCTCTTTTCTTTTTGAAAATTAAACTTTTGAAACATTTTTTTATTATGTAGAAAATTCGTCTTCTTTGGTAGAAAATTATTTTTTTTTGACTGAAAATTTATTTATTTTTTGTACAAAAATTCAACTACTTGGCTGCAAGTTTAACTAATTTGTTAAAAATCAACTATTTCGGTTAACGATTCATGATTTTAGTTGAAAAATCATCTATTGGGTCCAAATTTGACTATTTTGTTTAAAAAATCGTTTTTTAAAATAAATCTTTTTTAGTTTTGTAAATTCAACCATCTGGCTGGATTCAGCTATTTTGTTGAAAATTTGCCTTTATGGTTAAAGGCTTTATGGTTTGGATGAAATTTGACCTCTTTCAGCTTTTAGATATAAATTTAAAAAAAATTAAGTTCGTTTGAAAAACTGTTTCATGAAATAATTTATTCATAAAAAGACTGTTGCATCTGTTATTTGGTGGCGCATCGTACATAATTTAGCGACCATTAGTGGTCGAAAATTAATCTTCTTTTTCAAGGAGGACTCATTTTTTGTTTTAAAGTAGAACTGCTTTATTAAAAATTAATTCTATTAGTTAATGATTCATCATTTTAATTCAAAATTGATCTGTTTGGTTAAAAATTTACCTATTTTTCTTAATTTTTTGTTTTCAAAATTCAACTTTTCAACTGAAAACTATTGTAATTTGTCGAAAATTCGTCTTTTTTTGTAGAAAATTAATCTTCTTCTTTGGAAATGCATCTTTCTACATTTAATATTCAAGTTCTTAATTGGATTTTAAACTACTTTTCTAAAAATTAATTTCTTGGGTTAAAGAGTTATCATTTTAGTTGAAAATGTATCTCTTTTGTGGGAAATTAAACTATTTTTTCTTGAATTCCATTTTTTTTGTGAAATAATTTTTGTTATTCTAAAATGTATCTATTCCATTTTTGGTTAAAAATTGAACATATTGGATAATTTAAAATGACTGATTGAATCGGTGAGTAAAATCGACTGCTTTGAAAAATCACTTTTGACAGATTTGTCAGTCATTGTGTGTCTCAGTAAATAAATTAATTCCGATTTTCGATAAATTTTAGCTGTCGCCAGAAATAATTGATTGATAAAAAGAAAAGACTTTATGTGCATCTGTTATTTGGTTGCGCATCGTGCATATATTAGCGGCCGCGCAATAAAACACTACACGACTCGGTGTTAATTGACCAAGAAGCAATTACAGCATTATGAATAAGGTGGTGGTTCGTTAGTCACATTTGCGTCATTGGTTTATTCCGACGGTCACGTTGCGAAAACCGGACGACTAGAAGACAATTTTTTAAGAAAACTAGACAATAGACAAATTTTGCAAACTTATGTAAAACAATGATCTTTAAAAAATGATTTATCACTTCAGAGGTTTAGCAAACGTAAAAAGTATAGTTTTCATTAACCTCGACGAGAATATTCTATGATTCATTATCCTCTTGATGCCTGACTTCTTAAGCTCTTAAAACATTACACTCAGAAAAATATTTATCTCGAATTAAAAAAACCGTTTCTTTAAGACAATTTTTTTCATTTAACTAAAAGTAACTTGAAAAGGAAGAAAATTGTTTTTGATTTAAGAAAGATTTCCATTGGAAAAATAAACCGTTTTTTTTTACCAAAGAAATTTAGTTGAATCAAAAGAAATTTTTTTAGTTCGAAGAACTGGTTTTCTGTTCCCGTGAAATTTTTTCGCAAATTTAAAATCCTTTTGCTCATTCGGAAATTATGTTTTTAGCTAAAAAAATTATGTGAAGAATATTATTCTGAAAATTCAACTGCTTGGCTAAATGTTAACCTGCTTCGTTAAAAATTCATTCTTTTGGTTGAGGATTCATCATTTCAGTTGGAAATTCATCTGTTTGGTTGAAAATTTAACTCTTTTGTTAAAAATTCTTTTTTGTTGTTGTTGAAAATCAATCTTTTTTACATGAAAATTTATTTATTTATTAGGACCTCAGGGGCTTCGAAATTTAACTTTTTGATATTTGTATTTTGTTGAAAATTCACCTTTTTTGGTAGAAAATTAATCTTGCTGGCGGAAAATTCAGCAATCGTAAAAAGTATAGAATTTTCATTAACCTCCTTCAAGACAATTTATTTCATTCAACAAAAAATAAGTTGAAAAGGTGGAAAATCGTTTTTAATTCAAGAAAAAGGTTCATTGAAAGAATAAATAATTATTTTTTTCAACCAAACAAATTTATTTAAATGAAGAAAAAAAAATGTTAGCTCTCTGTCAACGAAATTTCTTTGGTTCAAAAAACTAGCTTTTTGTTCACATGAAAATTTTTCTTCAATTTAAAATCATTTCCTTTATTTAAAAGTGATATTTTTAAATGCAAAAATTATTTTGAAGAAACAGTTTCTTTTCTTACTCTTATATTTTATTTTAGTTGAAAATTCATTTTTCTTTTTAAATTTACCTCTTTTGTTGAAAATAAGTTTTTTTTGTTTTTGTTTAAAATTAAGCTCCTTCATTTAAAAATTTATTTATTTCTTAGGTCCCTAGGACTTTCCAATTCAAGTTTTTGGTTAAAAATTCTTTTATCTTGTTGAAAAATAATTCTTTTTTTTAATTTCAACGACTAGGTTGAAAGTTAAAATACTTTCCTATAAATTTATTCTTTTGGTTAGTGATTCAGTATTTTTTTTTGAAAATGCATTTTTCTTTTTAAATTTCACTCTTTTCTTGAAAATTCGTTTTTTTTTTGTTTAAAATTAAGCTCCTTTATTTAAAAATTTATTTATTTCTTAGATCCTACTTGGTTAAAAAATTATTCTTTTGGTTAATGATTCAGTATTTTAGTTGAAACTTCATTTTTCTTTTCAAATTTAACTCTTTTATTGAAAATTCGTTTTTTGTTGTTGTTGAAAATTAAGCTTCTTTATTTCAAAATGTATTTATTCCTTATGTTCCTAGGGCTTTCTAATTCAAGTTTTTGGTCAAAAATCCTTGTATTTTGCTGAAAATTCTTGTTTTTTAATTTCAACGACCTGGTTGGAAGTTAGCCTACTTTGCTAAAAATTTATTCTTTTGCTTAATGATTCAGTATTTTAGTTGAAAATTCTTTTTTTTTTTAATTTAACTCTTTTGCTGAAATTTTTTTTGTTGTTGTTAAAAATTAAGCTCCTTTATTTAAAAATTGATTTATTTCTTAGGTCCCTAGGGCTCTCTCATTCAAGTTTTTGGTTAAAAATTCTTGTATTTTCTTGAAAATCCCTTTTCTTTTTTTTTAATTTTAACGAATTAGTTAAAAATTAACCTACTTTGTTAAAAAGTTATTCTTTTGGTTAATGATTCAGTATTATAGTTAAAAATTCATTTCTTTTTTAAATTTAATTCTTTTGGTGAAAATTCGTTTTTTTTTGTTTGTTAAAAATTAAGCTCTTTTAGTTGAAAATTCAACTCTTTTGTTGCAAATTAATTTGTTTTAAATTATTCTTCATTAGTTGCAAATCTTGTTCAAAAAATTTGTATTCGCCTCCGTGGATACAATCAGAAAAATATTCGTTTTGAATTAAAGAACCGGTTTCTTAAACATATCTTTTTTCAGAAGAAAATCATTCTAAATTATAAAACAAACTGTATTGGAATAAAAAACTATTTCTTCGAATTAAACAAAATTTGCTTGCGGCAACGAATCTTTTTTCTTATTGTTCTTTATTGGTTAAAACATTACATGTACTCAGAAAAAGCATTATTTACCTTAAAAAACTTTCTTTTGATTTAAAGAAATAGTTTTTTGTTTCAATGTAAATTTTACTTTAATTTATAAGAAACTCATTTTAAATGGAAGAAATTTTCATTGGAACCAAAAAACCACTTCTTTGAACCAAAGGAGTTTCTTTAAATCAAACCAAATTTCTTTGAATCATATGAACATTTTTTCAACGCAAAAAATGTTTCTAAATCAAATAACTTTATTGACTAAGATCCATTTAATATTTTTAATTAATTTTAAGATTTTTTGACTGCGAGCCAATTGATATTGTTCTCTGATTGAAAGAAATTTTCTTTTCCAATTAACAAAAATATTCTCTGATTCAAAGAAAAATATTCATTGGCTGTCAGTTAAGAAAAAGTTTCTTTGATTTGAAAAAATTTCTTTGGGTGGAAATAAGGATTTTTGTTCCAATAAAATATTGTTGTAATTTAAAATGATTTTCTTTATCTTGAATTAATATTTTTGGTTAAATGACACAAATTATGTTGAAGAAACAATTTGTTTAATTCAAGGCAAAAATTTTGTTCAGCTTACAATATTCTCGAAATAAAGTAATAGAAACCCAATAAATTTCCCTGAATCAAAGAAATTTTATTTGAATCAAAGATAATTTTATAGGTCCGAGAGCCAATGAATATTATTCTTTGATTCAAGGAAATTTTCTTCTGATGAAAGAACATTTTTTCAGAGTGTTTTTCAGTTTTTTAAACATTAACTTGACTGCAGAAAAAATATTCTTTGATTCAAAGTAAATTTCGTTGAATTAAAGAAAAATATTGATTGGCTCTCAGTCCAAGAAAAGTTTCTTAGATTCAAAGAAATTTCTTTAAATTTTTTTGGTATACAGAGGTGGTTTTGTGTTCCAATAAAAATTTTTCTTTAATTTAGAAGAAGATCATTTTAAATTGAAGACAAATTTTCATTGAAACAAAAAAAATTTCTTTGAACCAAAGAAGTTTCTTTAAATCAAACGAAATTTCTTTGAATTGAAGAAACTTTTTTTTGACTAAGAGTGAATAAATAGTTTTCTTTTTTTTTCAAGAATTTTATTGTTGCGAGCCAATGCATATTGTGCTCTGATTCAATGAAAAATGTGTTGTAACAAACAATCTTTTTTCTGAGTGCTCTTTAGGAATTAATATATTATATGAACTCAGAAAAAAGATTCTTTGATTCAAAGAAAAATATTCATTGTCTTTTAGTCAAAGAAAAGTATATTTGATTCAAAGAAATTTCTTTGGTAGAAAGAAATGGTTCGCTGTTCTAATAAAAAATGTTCTTCAATTTAAAAGCAAATCATTTGAAATTTAAAAAAGTTTTCATTAAAACATGAAACCATTTTTTTCTCACCAGCAAAGTTTTTTTTCAGTGCAAGCCAATGCATATAGTTTTCTGATTCAAAGAAATTTTCTTTTCTGTTAAGAAAAAATATTCTTTGATTCAAAGAAAAATATTCATTGCCTTTTAGTCAAGAAAAGTATATTTGATTCAAAGAAATTTCTTTGGTAGAAAGAAATGGTTTGCTGTTCTAATAAAAAATGTTCTTCAATTTAAAAGCAAATCATTTGAAATTAAAGGAAAATTTTTCATCAAAACATGAAACCATTTTTTTTAACCAACAAAATTTCTCTAAATTAAACAAGTTTTTTTACTACGAGCCAATGCATATTCTTTTCTGATTCAAAGAAATTTGTTCGCATCAAAGAATCTTTTTTCTCAGTGTTATTTAGTTATTAAAACATTATCTTACATACAGAAAAAAGGTTCTGTGATTAAAAAAAAAAATCATTAGCGCTCAGTCAAAGAAAAATTTCTTTGATTTAAATAAATTTCTTTTGATTTAAAGCAATTTCTTCAGTTTAAAAAAACGTTTTTTTTTTAAATGAAAAGTGTTCTTCAATATGAAATTATTTTCTTTATTTGGAAGTTATATTGTTCGTGAAATGGAAAAAATTATCCCAAGGAAACGATTTCTTTAATTCCAGACAAATATGTTCTGAAAGTTTTGAAATATTCTTGAAATAAAATTTTATGACTGAACTGATTCAGGATCGCAATCTTATTAAAATTTGTGTTGCTTCAATAAATACTTATCCATTCTAGACTGAAACAATAAAATTATTACACTTTAGAGTTGATTATATAAAGAATTGAAAATACTAATAAATAATAATTTCTATTCCGAAATTCTCACATAAATCATTAATGGCTTAAGTTATAATTAATGCAGCAATCGCGGATCATTAATTTTTGAACTAATGACAGAACGATAAAAACATTTACTTCCAAACAATATCCAACCGCCCATTACTTTCTCCGGCGTGAATTCGCCGAAGAGTTTTTCGAAAGAGTTTTGATCGATTGACTGTACTCCTGCCGAAAGTTCGTGATTCAGAGTATAATTACCAGGTAATTACAGATTCTGTTTCCTTGTTCAGATTTCTTTTTGTTAGAGTGGATAATCACTTTTATATCATTTTTCTCTTTATTTCATTCTACTTTTTATTCGACTTTTATTACATATTTCAATTTAGCTCAGCTACAAAAAAAGGTCTTAATTTGTGTTTAATCTTTCGAAATCTCATTGAGCTATTTTAAAGAATCGAGTGAAAGGCAGAAATTTCAACAAGCTAAAATTAGACTCAGAAAAATATTTGCTTTGAATTAAAGAAACCTTTTTTTGAGGATAATTTTTTTTATTGGAATAAAAAACCATTTCTTTGAACCAAAAACATTTCTTTGAATCAAAAAAACTTTTCTGTGTTTGAGAGGGAACGAATATTTTTCTTTGATTCAAAGAAATTTTTTTTGAATCAAAAAACAATACACATTGGATCTCAGTCGAAGAAAAGTATCTTTAATTTTAAAAAAAATTGCTTTGATTCAAAGAAATTTATTTGGCTCGAGAAATAGTTTCTATTTCCATACAAATTTTTCTTGAATTTAAAATGATTTTTCTCATTTTAAAGCCACTTTTGGGTGGATGAAAAAAATTATATAAAGGTAGTTGTAACAAGATTGCAAATCTAAAGAAAAAGAAATTTATTTGACTAAAAAAAATTTTCTTTGTCTGGGAACCAATTATTTGATTAAAATGAAAAATAAAATAAAATTAAAATAAATAAAAAACCGCCTTTGATTCAAAGAAACTTTTTTGGTTCAAAGAGAATGTTTTTTGTTTGAATTAGATTAAAAATTTTCTAAATGATTTTCTTTTAAATTAAAGAACATGTTTTATTGGAACAAAAAAACGATTTCTTTAAATCAAAAGAAATTTCTTTGAATAAAAGAATATTTTTTCTGAGTGTTCGATATTTTTATTCCGAATATAGTCTATTATTATAGACTATTGAATTGAAGAAACCGTTTCTCTAATATCATTTTGTTCATTCAACCAAAAGTATTTTCAAAATTAAGAAAATTATTTTGAAATTAAAAAAAAAATCATCACAAGAGAAAACTGTTTCTCTGAACCTAAGAAATTTTTTCAAATCAAAAAAAATTGTTTTGATTGCAAGCCAATGGATGTTTTTCTTTGCTATAAAGAATTTTCTTTCAAGAAATAATAAAGAAAATAATTTTATCAAATAATAAAGAAAATCATTTTAAATTAGCAAAAATTTTATTGGAATAAAAACCCATTTCTTTGAATCAAAGAAATTTTCTTTGAATCAAAAAACAATATACTTTGGCTCTCAGTCGAATAAAAAAGTAACTTTGATTTAAAAAAATTGCTTTGATTCAAAGAAATTTATTTGACTCAAGAAATAATTTTCTTCATTTTAAAGCTATTTTTGGGCAAATGAAAAAAATTATACTGAATAAACGGTTTCTTAATTCCAAGATAAATATTTTTTTCAGTGTTCCCATTGAAGAAAATAAAGGTAATTTTAACAAGATTGCAAATCTGAATCAAAAGAAATTTATTGAAATATAAAAAATTTCTTTGACTGGTAAACAATTAATATTTTTCTTTAAATTGAATAATATTTTCTCTGAGTGTAAGACAATGTTATCATAACTGTAGGGCACTCAGAAAAAAGATCTTTGATTCAAAGAAATTTCTTTTGATTTAGGGAAATGTTTTTGGTTCAAAGAAACTGCTTTTTTGTTTCAATTTGATTTAAAAAATTTTTTAAATGATTTTCTTTTGAATTAAAGAACATGTTTCATTGAAAAAACAAACGATTTCTTCAAATCCAAAGAAAATCTATGAATAAAACCAAAAGTAATTAGAAAAAAAAAATTATTTCAAACTGAAAAAATGCATTGGAACAGAGAACCGTTTCTCTGAACCAAAGAAATTTCTTCAAATCAAAGAAAATTGTTTTCGAGTGTAAGCCAATGGATGTTTTTCTTTGATTTGAAGAAATTTTTTCAACAAATGATAAAGAAAATCATTTTAACAATTAATGAAGACAATTATTTCAAATTGAAAAAAGAAATGTCATTGGAACAAAAAGCTATTTCCCTGAACAAAAAAAATTTCTTCGAATCAAAGAAACTTTTTTTTGACTGCGAGCCAATGAGTGTTTTTCCTTGATTTAAAAAAAAATTTAATCAAATAATAAAGAAGATCATTCTAAATTGGAAAAAAATTTGATTGGAATAAAAAACTATTCATTTGAACCAAAGAAATTTCTTTGAATCAAAGAAACTTTTCTTTGAATGAGAGTCAATTTCTGTTTCCTCATTCAGATTTTTTGTGTGTATTTGAAATAATCAAGTGAAAGGCATAAATTTCAACAAGCTAAAATTACGGATTAAAGAATAAAGAAAACCATTTTAAATTTGAAAAAATGCATTCGAACAAAAAAAGATTTGTCTGGTTCAAAGAAAATTTTTTTTTTTACTGAAAGCCAATGAATATTTTTCTTTGAATCCAAGAAACTTTTCTTGGCTGGGAGCCAATAAATATTTTTCTCTGGCTCAAATAAATGTTTTCAAATTAAAGAATGAAGAAAACCACTTTATATTTGAAAAAATGCATTTAAACAAAAAAAGATTTGTCTGGTTCGAAGAAACTTTTTTTCAACTGAAAGCCAATGAATATTTTTCTTTAAATTCAAGAAACTTCTCTTGCCTGGGAGCCAATAAATATTTTTCTCTGGCTCATAGAAATGTTTTGAATTAAAGAATGAAGAAAATCATTTTAAATTGAAAAAGAATTTATTGGAACAAAAAACTATTTATTTGAACCAAAGAAATTTCTTTGAATCAAAGAAACTTTTCTTTGAATGAGAGTCAATTTCTGTTACATCATTCAAAAATTTTTTGGTATTTAAAATAATCAAGTGGAAGGCATAAATTTCAACAAGCTAAAATTACATCAGAACAATATTTGTTTTTAATAAAAGAAACCGTTTCTTT
>JAABKJ010003282.1:0-26254 GCA_011634705.1 Andricus grossulariae
CCTCCAAGATCGGAGTTATCCCTCCGCAAACAATTCGGGGAAAGATTCAAGCAGGCGCGTAGGTAGCGGGAAGGAATTCCGAGAAGAGAACGTTCACGCTGAGCAAACTCTGCCCCCACTCTGGTATGGATGCGATCAGCAGGGAATGGAAAGAGTGGAAATATCGTACTTCTTGAATCTGTATAGGATTCCGTCCTTTGCTAAGTTTTCGGAAACAAACTGTACTGGATGGCGCCACATACAAAAATGCATTCACTAATGCATTTACAAATTTTTTTGTTTATAAATCATAATTCTCATCATAATTCTGATCTCACGTGATTTTTTCAGAGGGAATAAAGACTGCATTTGTCGAGCCCGACCCAGCACAGGTTTTTTTTCTTACAAATTTGACTATTTTTGGATCTTTTATCTTTTTTGAGTTTTACGTTTTGAGTTCTAATATGAGAACTGTTGATCTCAAGTAATTTTCTTGCAGGGAATAAAGACTGCGTTTGTCGAGCACAACCCAGCACAAGTTTTATTTTTTCGAAATTTGACAAGTTTTTTATCTTTAATGTTGCCTTTAATGTTGCCACATACAAAAATGCATTCACTAATGCATTTACAAATTTTTTTGTTTATAAATCATAATTTTCATCATAATTCTGATCTCACGTAATTTTATTAAAGGGAATAAAGGCTGAATTTGGCGAGCAAAACCCAGAACAAGTTTCATTTTGTCGAAATTTGACTATTTTTGGATCTTTTAGGTTTTTTGAGTTTTGAGTTTTAGGTTTTGAGTTTTTAAAATGAGAACTGTTGATCTCACGTAATTTTGTCAAAGGGAATAAAGTCTACATTTGTCGAGCCCAACGCAGTACAAGTTCTATTTCTTCGAAATTTGACTATTTGTGGATCTTTTATGTTTTTTGAGTTTTACGTTTTGAGTTCTAATATGAGAAATGTTGATCTCACGTAATTTTGTCAGATGGAATAAAGACTGCATTTGTCAAGCATAACCCAGCACAAGTTTTATTTTTTCAATATTTTTTAAAATAATACAATTTTTTCGTTTTTGGTTTTTCTTTCGGTAACAGTTAGGTTTTTGGATTTTTTCTTTTCTGTACAAAATTATGTATACTTCGAGCCGCCTGGCACAACCTTTCTTTTTGCTCTAATAAGAAGTTGCGGATCTGGCAAAAAAAAAACGTTTTTCAAAAATTGTACCAGTAATTTTTTATTTTTCAAGAAACCGTTTCCGGCACAAATCAGCACAAGTCTAGCACAATTTAGCACAACTCTCATTTTTTCGAAAAAATAAGTTTTCGGATCTAACTTCCGGGACATCGTTTTTATTCAATTTCAAACTCTATTCAAATAGTGTTCAGTCTAAAATATTCCATTTTCAACACATTCAATTAACAAATTTTGAATTAAAAAGAGAAGAATTTTTTAATATTTAGCAAAACTTGACTGTTAAATCAAAATAAGCAATTATAAATCAACTAAAAGCTTTGAATCGTCAAAATTTCAGAGTTTTTAAGTGTAAGTGGTGAATTTTTATGTATAAATAACAATTGAACAATATAATTATTTGAAATTTTAGTTTTTAATTTGTGTTGTATTGTCAGAGAGACATTTTATATTTTTAAGACTTATATGAAGATGGAAAGGAGAAAATTTTAGTTTTCAATATTTCATGAATTGGAAGTAGGATAATTTGTTTATTTTTAACATTTTTGCTGAATCGGAAGAGGACATTTTGTTCGTCAATTTTTTCTGCGTTGGAAGAGGCCCTTTTTTGTTTTTATCATTTTTATTGAGTTTTAGGGAATAATTTTGTATTCTTTATTTTTTTTTATTGGAAGGGGGGAATGTTTGATTTTTTAAATTCTTATTAAGTTAGAAAATTTTGTTTTTCATTTTTTTCTGAGTTGGAAGAGGCCTTTTTTGTTTTTATCATTATCATTGACTTCAAGGGAATAATTTTTTTAAATTTTTGTCTGAATTGAAAAGTGGAATTGTTTTATTTTAACATATTTATCAAGTTGAAAAGGAGTACATTTTAGATTTTAATTTTATTCTGAATTGGAAGAAATAAATTGTACTTTTAAGATTTTTACAGAGTTGGAAGGGACCAAATTTTGGTTCTTCATTTTTTATATAAATTGGAAGAGGCCATTTTTTTATTTGGAAGATTTTTCCTTGTAACATTTTTTGAGTGGCCGGGGGAGGGGGGGGAGGGCGAATTTGGAATTTTTATCATTCAGGTGAAAGGGGGAATCTTTTTCTTTTCAATTTTATACTGGATTGGAAGAGGGACATATTTTATTTTGAACATTTTTATTAATGTGAGTTCCATTTATAAAACATTAAAATTAAAATTTTTTTGAAGTTTAATGGCATTTAATTTAAAATCGCTCAATTTGAAAGTTTCCATTCTGTACGTGTACATTATTTAGCGCTTGAATTAAAAATTCTTAAATTAAAAATTTGGTCAAGCTTCAATGTTAAAAGTTTAAAATACAACAGAGTTCCGTTTTGAGTACTTTAATTTGCAATTCAGTTTTGATTACTTCAAATGAAGAAATTTTGAGTTTTAAGAGTTATAGTTTATTAGAATTCTTCAGATACTTGAAAACTTTGAATTTCTAAAATTTTTAAAAAAGATGATAACAGGACAAGTCGTGAAATATTCTTCTCCTGTTTAATTGCATTTAATATTTGAAGAGTCTAATATTATAATATTTGAAACATACAATTTCAAGTTCTTAAAATGTTTTTGCCTATTCTAAAAAGCCGGGTACTCCTATTCTCATTTCTGTGCGGAGAGAGGGTTTCTTTTTTTTCAAAGGCAGATTACAGGGAAAACTTGACGTAGATCTGTTTAGGTTTCGTGCGATGGAACGAAAGAAATAAAATTATCATAAGGCAGCGATAAAGGACAAGCACCGTACACAAGAAGAATATATCCTAATACGGTGTCGTATTTTCTTTTTCAACGCCACGGGGCCCGTGGCGTAAGCATGGTAAGGGTGGATCTTGAACGACCAACCCCTTGCATTACCGAACGATACCTACGTTGGAAAATATAACGTATATCTAGTCCGCACCTACGACAAGTGCCCGTCTTCGAGGCTATTATCCTCCTTGATCTTAAAACGCATCTGCCAGATATTGCGCCATTGTCCCGATAAAAATTTCCATGCAAATTATGCCCGTTGATACGCCTACTCTCTCGCTTACTCATCCACTGCCTTTTTCTTTCGTCATCATCGTTAACCACAGTCGTTTCGCTACAAAAAATCGGGGTGTCAGATACAGTTTTTAATTGGGTACCTTTACACAAATTTATTTGAGGAACAGGAAAATATTTAAGAAGTTCAATTTTATGTTTAATAATGTTCTGGTCCTTCGAGCCGGATTTAATCTAGATCTAACACTTGCTTCTCAATTACAGGATTAGGAAAAGGTCAAGAATATCAAAATAAGAAGGGAAATGTAAACAAAGAGATGGAAATAATGACAGGAGAAATAAAAAGAGTATTAGAGTGCATAAGCAAAAAAGAAGTTAGTGAAGAAGGGGGTAGAAGTGGATGGGATGACGAATGTAAAGAGAAGAAGAAGGAAGTGAGACAGGATTTAGGAAAATAGGGAAAAGGGAAAAGTAGGGGAGAATAATTTAGTGGAAAAAAGAAAGAGTATTCTGAGTTGTGCTATCCAAAAAAGAGAAGGAAAATAAAAGGTTTGAAGAAGAGGCAGAGAAGACTAGGAGGAAGAAGAGATTTGGAAGGTAGCAAATAGAGAAAGAAAGAGAAGGAAAAGAGTGAATCAGGATATTGAGATAGTAAACTCGAAAAAATATTTTATGAATGTGTTAGGGGGCGGGGGGCTAGAAATAAAAGTTAGGAAAGGACAAAAAGATGGTAAGGAAAGAGATGAGGAAGTAGACACAACAAGGGAAAAATATTCAAGGTGTTAGGAATAATGATTGATCGAACTAAAGGAGTGGGTGTGGGTAATGTGCAATAGAGTATGGAGGGGAGTGGGACAGTGGTACCCATAGTGAAGAAGGGCAAAGGGAGGATGTTAAAGATTATAGGGGAGTGACGCTAATGTCAACACTGCATAAAATATATGTGACTGTTTCATCGAAGGGGCTGAAGAAAGAAATTGAGAGAAAAAGGATAGAGCCTCCGAATAAGACAGGGTTCAATAAAGAGAGTATCGGAAATGTTTAGAGAGACAGAATGCAGAGTAAATGTAGCAGAGCAAGTGGAGCCCGCTTTTATTTAATATATTTATCTCAGACTCAGAAGAAGAAATGAAGAGTAAAGGATGGGGAGGAGTTAGTATGGGAAAAGAAAAGTTATATACACTGGCATGTGTAGACGATATAATGTCAATGGCAGAGAATGAATGAGAGTTGGAGGGCTTAATTACAGGATTAAAGAAAAACTTAGATTGGAAAAAGTTGAATTTAAATGTAGAAAAGACCAAGATAATGAGGTTCAGACAAGAGGGAGAAAGAAAAAATAATTGACTGGGATATGGAAGGGAGTAAAGCTAGAAGAAATAAAAGAGTTTAGATTTTTTGATATATACCTTGCAAACAAATGGAGATCATAGAGCTCATATAAGAGCGATAAATAAAGCGGCAGGGGTAATGAAACAGATATGAAGTATAGGAAAAAGAAGGTTAAAAAAAGATTGGAGAAGGAGAATGTGGTTATTTGATACGCTGGTATTAGGATATAGAGCAGAGATGTGAAGATGGAAGGGAAGAGATGAGATTGAGACGTTACAAGAAATATATATGCTGTGGACGCTAGAGTTAGACTGGATGATGCCTGGGTACATGGTGAGAGAAGAAGCGCAAAGGGATAAATTAAGTACTAGAGCGGGAAAGAGGGCATGGAAGTTTAAGAAGAAGCTAAGGGAGGAGTGGGAGGACGATAGATTTAACGGGATGGGAAGAAGAAAGAAGGGATTTCTTCAGTGCTAGAGATATAGGAGAGGAAACTGGAGTAACGAAGAAGCATGAGTAATATGAAGAATTGGAGAAAAGAAACAGGGAAAGACAATTAATTGAGGGATGGGTGATGATTGAGGAATCAAAGTATATCAAATGGTATAAGATGATAAAAAATTAGGGAGTACAAAAGTATTTAGAAAAAGGATAGGGAGAGAGAAGATTGCTTAGAATAGCAAGATTTAGATTAGGAAACGAGGTAAGAGAATTAAGGGATGTATTGGGAAAAGAAAGAGAACATTAAGTGCAGAATCTGTGAATGAGAAGAGGAAACATGGCAGCATGTATGGGAAGGAATTATTAGAAGAATGGAAAATAAAGGAAGCTAGCAAGAGAATGCGGTAAAGATTTTACGAGACGATGGATTGGTTGAGGAGTGGATGAAAGAATTGGAGAGGGCTAGAAGAGCGGATGAGAAAGAATAAAAGAGTGAATGTGAAAAAATAGCAAGATTGAGGTAGAGGAGAAGTGAAAGAAAAATTTGGGGATGTAAAGTTTCATGAAAATGACACGCATGCGCAAAATAATTTTTCTGCCTTCTCTCCCAATGTTTCATGAAACATATTGTTTTTTTTACCATGAAACGTTTCAATGTTTCACGTTATAAGTTTCAAAGTTTCAAAGTTTCAAAGTTTCAAAGCTTCAATGAAACGTTTCATGGCCTAAATCGAGAAACACATTGGCCATTGTCGAACCGAATCTAGGGGTAACTTTAGTTTTTCGATAGGACTTTTAGTTTTATTTATAAAACATGCTTTTTAAAGAAGGAGTCAGCGTGGAGGGGATGAATGTTAGTTTATTAATTATTGTCTAGTGAGAGTTCTTGAGAGTTGGAAAATGATGTTACCTTCTGTTGATACATGGTTTGTTTGTACTTTTCCTCTTTATGAATTAAATACCGAGAAAAATGTGAATAACATTATACTTGTTTAAATTTCTTTTAATCACAAGGGTTGAAAAAAGACCTGAAGGGATTTTAGGATTAAGGAATCTGCTAATGCATTTGAAATTGTTTTTCATTGATAGTTTTATTATTTATCATGATTTCACAGTTTTTATAACAATGTAATTGTTCAAGAAATCATTTTTTTTTGGTCTAATTTCATAATATTCTAAAGGATTTGCAATATTTTAGTGTATTTAAAAAAATTCTAGGGTATTTTCTAGAGCTTTACAAAATTTCAATCGATTTACAAAGAATTTAGAGGATTTGAAATATTTTAGGGTATTTTAAAAGATTCCAAGGAATGGGATTTCAAAGGATTTGGAATATTTTAGTATATTTTAAAGGCGCTGTCTAGTAGTACAGGATATTCCGTAAAACTAACTGGTCAAGTATAGCGTTAGGGCTATTGATATGGAATCTTTCGTAACGTTAGCCCTGAACGAGCTAGGAAAGGGGTTAATCTTACGGAAAATTCCATAACGGAAGGCACTTAGAATTTTAAAACATTCCAAGGCATTTTCTAGAACTTTAAAAAGTTTCAAGGGATTTCAAGACATTTCAAAGTATATGCAATATTTGAGGTCATTTTAAATGTTCCCAAGGCCAATTTTCAAGAGATTAAAATTTTTTTAAAGAATTTCCAAAGATTTTAATGATTTTAAGGGATTTGAAAAAAAATTTTATGAGGCTGTAAAGAATTTCCTATAAAATTTCGGAAGATATGGAACGATTTCACAGGACCCATGAGGTTTTAAGATATTTCAAAGCATTCCAAGGGATTTTATAAGATTTCCGAAGATTTCGATGATTTTAAGGGATTTTAAAAGGTCTCAAAGTATTTTAATAAATTTTCTTGGATTTCAGGAAATAAATATAATGAACTGAAAATATTTTTCTGGATAATGTATGCGACAAAGAATAAGTTCTTTGGATCGACAATTGTCGAAAATAATAATAATGGGACTGCTTGAACTGCGCGAAGACTAATCCTTTTGAGAGGGCGAGATTTCTTCATTGAAATTTTTGTTCTTCCTGCACAATAAGCCCTCGAGTGGAATCTGTAACCCACACATCCTCACACAAGTGTAATACACAGGCAGGTCATGTCCGGGAATTTTCGCTGAAAGGATCGTATGAGTTAGAACACTAAATGCCATTCAGATTTATTATAAGTTTTTAGAAAAGGATCTGTTATCTGTTCGTTTATTTATTTTGTAGACCTACAGGTGATTGAATTTTTGAACTCTAAACTACCACAAAACACTTAGAAAAATAATATTCAAATAGTTACTTTTTTGAGTTCGTAAGTGCTAAAACTCGAATTTTACGAAAGACACAAAAACCTGTTTAAATCTAATGCATTTAATTTTTTTTTAAAGAAAATAGTGCTTTCGAGCTATTACTTAATTCTATTGAACCATGAAAGAAACATCCTGAAAGAAGCCACCAACTCTGAGAAAATATCTTTTCAGTGGTGCTTCGTGACCTCAAAAACAAAAATATTGACACACAAAGAGTAACAACACTTTTTTATTTAAAAAAATTTTCTTTCGAGCTACTACTTAGCTTTATTGAATTGTAAAAAGAACTTCTAAATCGAGCTGGACCATAATCTTCTACAGATACATGAGTAAGGTCAAAACAGTTTGCCAACAAAATGCATTTCCGAAATTTGGCACTTATGTCCTTTTTACCCGGGACACTTCATTTAATGAATTATTGCATAAAACTAATCTAACATAAAAACTATATAAAATTTTATTTCGAATGATATATACAATATACTTATAATCATAAACTAGAATGAATTTCCTCTCTTGAATAAGGCCCAATTTCTCCAAAGGCATTGCTTCATTCGGGCATTCATTCGCTGACGAGCCGTGAGTGGGTCTTATAGTTCATAGTGCTATAAGTATAATAAATACAAACGCTGGAGGGTTCATTGTTCGCAATTGTTTTGCGATTGCTCTTCGAAACCGCGCAAAAGATGTTGGCAACGGGGCGCCCGCCGCGGGACACTCGTGTCAAGATCCTTAAACTCTGGCTCCTGCTGCCGAAGGGTACCAAAGGGCATCAAAGGGCACCAGAGGGCAACAGAGGAAAGGGCTTAGAATAAAATCTCTGCGGGATCCCAGAAGCTAGCATCTCAAGTGCTCTGATACTTGGCTATTATACTGGTACACTTACCTCGCTACTGCTTATTTCTACTTGCCCTCGATTAAGACGGTAAAGTATCTATGGTTTTCCATGCCGGAGGCTCGATCGAGCGAACGAAACTTGAGATCTGATCGTTATTGCTCTCGGGACGACCCAATACTGAATGCACGCTGCCATGGATCCTAAGGAGGGACCTTTATCCGATCCTTGTCTCTTCTATGTGATCTAATTACAAATACCTTAGACTTATACCTCATGCCTATCCAGAGGCCATTCCCTAATACCTAGAAATCCTTACCTGCATAGCAATCTTTATTTCGCTTTGAACTACGAACTTGGTTCTATTTTTCTTAAAACTATACGTAAAGACTTTCCATATCACTCGTTAATAGTAATCTGATCTTTAGCACCTTTCCTATTACAGTCAACCCTTTACCCTCCCCTATATCTCTATTTCCTCTGTACCCCTTCCCATTTGGCATTATATTTCTAACTCCTTACCCCGTTATATAAACCCTTTCCTTTCTCTTTATCCCTGTGCTCCTCACTCCTCACTCCTCTCGAACTCTGCCCTTTAACACCTTTCCTCGCATCACATACTCTCCCAATAACCCTCCTCCCGCTGTCCCTCGCTCTCCTCTCCTACCTACTCCCACATACAATATACCCCCATCCTAATATTTAATATTTATCGTAATGTTTTGGGTCTCGTAAGAAGCCTTTATAATCTCGTGCCAGCGTCTGTCCGTCTCTGACCTCCCCTAAAAAAAAGCTATTCAAGCTACGACCTTGAGGTTTTCTATTCACCCCATAAAATGACAACTCATGCACGAAAAAAAATACTGGAAACCTTGGGGAATATCTGCTTTCTATTTTAATTAAAAAATGTTAACAATCATTTGGGTGGTAGGGGAAAGGGTAGGGAAATTAAGGGGTGAAAAGACTACTATGCTGGAAGCTTTTCGTTTAGTCTAATTTTCTTCAGGAATTTCTAAAACTAAGGCTCTTGACATGTACAATTGAGATCAAAAATAAAATTTATAGTTGAAAATATGAAAAAATAAGAGAAATAAGGAAAATTTGGTTATTAAGACAACTGCTATGCTAAAAGCTTTTCACTTAATCCGATTTTCGTTGTGAATGGCTGAAATTGAAGCTCTTGGAATGTAGAATTGGGATTAAAAAAAAATTTGCTATCATTTTTTTTTATATTGCTGGTTAAAAAAGTAGTCAAATTAGGCGCCTTGCGACTACAAAGAAGGGGTTTGAGGCCTATTAGGACATAAATAAGTTGTTCGAACTTCCCCCTACATTCTCCTACTTCCCCTCTCCGCCCCAACTTCTTCCTCATCTACTCACCCCTCTCCTCACATCCCCCAAATTTTCCCTTTACTTCCTCTACCCCCTTCCTTTCCCCTGAGTTCCCCTACAACCGCTTCTCTCACTTCCCTGACTTCCCCGAGTTGTGAGTTGTGAGCTAGGAGTTCCCCTCACTTTCCCTTCTTGGAAAAAAGTACGATGGATGGACGGACACTTGACCGAAACTTTAAGGGTTTCTACCCAGATCTACGAAACCCTAAGAATAATGAAAATTTTTTGTTTTTCGGACCCCATGCTGGAAGTTTTTCTTTTAGTCCAATATTCCTCAGGAATGGCTGAAATTAAAGCTCTTAGCATGTCTAATTAAGATAAAAAATCATCTTTGCTATCTGATAGTTTTCTTTGCTTGATATCAGTGGTTTATAAAATAAGAAAAATCCGGAAATTTTCTTATTTTCAGACCCCTATTCTGGAAGCTTTTCTTTTAGTTTTGTTTGTAGCGGTGGTTGAAAAATATGAAAAATAAGACAAATCTGAAGCTTTTCTTTTAGTCGGATTTTCGTCGGGTATAACTCAAATTGAAGCTCTTGACATGTAGAATTGCGATACAAAATAAAACAGGCTATATTGCGTTTTATCTTTTTTTGACATCAGTGGTTTAATAATCAGAACAATAAGAAAAATGAACAGTGTTTTCAATTTTACCTACGCCTACGAGAAACCTTATATCATCAGAATCATTTATATATTTCGGGTGGTCCAAATAATTTTTTTTTTTTTAATTTTTATACTCTCACTACCCAGATTTGTAAGGTAGCCAAAAATAAACACATATTTATTTATTTTGAAATTAACTGATATTTATAGATTGATCAAATACCATACATTTTTATGTGTATTTCTTATTGGGTAAAAGAAAATTTTTGTAAATTTGCAATAGAATCGTAAATATGAGGTGTATCTTTAACTTTTTTTTTACTTTTAAGTTCGAATGAGATAATATAATCAATGATAATTAAAAACGGTCATTGTTGGAATAATTAATCACAGTTTATAATCATCTTTTCTTAGATTAACCTAGATAATAGGTTTTATTTCTACATTGTTCAAATTTCTTTCAACCCTTTTGTTATTGGTTCAAAATGACAATCATCTAACATTAGCAACCTTAAATTGTTTAAATAATTTCTTTTTTTTTCATAATCTTTTTTTCAGAATTAACCTACAAAGTTGTGGTTTTTTATAAGATTTTAACATTTCTTCAGTTCTTTAGTCATGAACAAATAATAATCAATGAGCGACAGCAAAAATAATTTTTTCAACCATTTATTATTGTTCCTTGCCATTATTTTTTGAATTAAAACTAGAGATTTGAAATATTTTTTAGATTTTTAATATGCATTTTATTGAATATAACTTTTCCTTCAGATAATTATTGAGAACTTTGGATAAACAATAAAAAATTATTCAGGAAATGATTCGTGTTGATTTTTATTGAATATTACTTGAAGGATGGCAGTGCTGAACTAGATAACCAACAAAATGGACATTTTTCAAGAAAGAGATTAAACAGTCTTTAAAATTGAAATCACCATTTAAAGATTAAACAAAAGTCCACGCCCAAATAATTTGTTACTAAATTAAGGTTAAAAACATTTGATTATAAAAAGCTATCTAGTATCGAAGAAACAGATGTTTGAGTGGACAATCTCAAAGTGGTAAGAACCACAGATTACAGAATGCTAGGCTGCAGATAGGGATAAAATATCGAATCTTCGATTTAAATAAAAACTCAAAACTTACTCCCGAAATATTGAGTTTGTTAATGTTTGTAAAAAAGGTTTGATTTGAAAAAGTCAGCCAGTTCCGAGTAATCATCCATGAAAATTCAGATTAAAATTTCACAGGTTTTGAAAATCGGTTTTCAGTAGCGATTAAAAAATTTGTTTTAATTGTTTACAAAAACAAAAACCTGCTCCTGAGATATGAGAAATTTGAATACGAATACAAAAAATTTGATACAAAAAATTATTCTGTTCTGAATGAATTTTCTAATATCACCAAACGGTTACGATGCACAGTGGGGCAAAATGACGAACAAATGTAAAAAAATACTATTCCGGCTACAATTTTGAATCTATTCTAGTTTTCTTTTTTAATCAAAGCCATCTAAAAATTTTAAGAGATCCCTCGAGGCCGATTAGCAGTGATGCTTCAGTAAGCTATATTGTCATTTCATTATGATTTTACAATTGTTTCAAAAAAATTGTATAAACAAATCCGCAGTTCAAGCAATTTTTGAGAGCCTCAGTTACTTTTTTAACATACTTTTTTAAGCTTGCTAGTGATACTTCAGTAAACCATAATGACTTGTCAGTTATGCTTCAGTAAACTATATTGTCATTTCATAACCGTGATTGTTATTAAAAAATTTCATAAACATATACAAAGTTAAGGAAATTTTTAAGAGTTTCAGGTACTTTTTTTAACGTGCTTTGTTGAGCTTGCAAAAGCAAATGTCTGTTATGACCTAGAAATGCTCGGTTTAAATAGACATTTATTAATAATAATCACGGTTATAAAATTCGAATATAGTTTATTGAAGCACACCTGGCTAGTCAAATGAAACACGTTGAAAAAAGTACCCCAAACACTTAAAAATTACTCAAACTGGGCATTTGTTTATAACATTTCTTTATAACAATAAGGAATATATTTAGTAATAAATTATTTATTTATAATGGACTATCAAGTTATACTTCGCAAATTTTTATTCATTGAGTAAACACTTATATCAATCATTTTGAATTAACTGCGTTTTATATTAAAGCAACAATATCATAAATTTTACCATTTTTTTCAACATTATGTTTAAACAAAGTAAATAAAAGAACTTTTTTTATTCGGCTTTGAAGGATTTTGAACATTTTTTGTCATTTTGTCCAACTTTTCGATGGTCTCTAAAAGGTCAATAATGTATTATTTGTATTTGTATAATTATTTATGCTAATTAATAATTGTTATATTAATAATTAAGCATAAATAATTTTGCTTCAAAAATAAAAAAGTTAGATAATACTTTTTTACAAAGTTCGGCGGTTCAAAGTTACTCTCGAATGCGGGTGAAGAAACTTAACATGTACATGTACTATTCTATATCAGGAACTCAGCCTGCAGAATGACCGAGATCCTCATGAAAAAAAAACACATCTTCGAAGATGTGTATTTTTATCAGGATCTGAGGACTCAGACTGTTCCAAAATCTGGAATTCGTGCAGATATGCTACACTTTTGTGCATATGTATTGTTGTTTGCTCAGGAATTCTCTAAAATCGCTGCAGATATATCAATCAAGACCAAATTATCTCGAGATTTCATTACGAATCCAGCTATATCAAAAACTCAATTTTGATAAAAATGCAGTTGTATATTTTGTTAATCACGACGGCAGTAATATACAAGTGCGTAGTATCCAAGATTCTTTATCTAGATTTAACAAGAGGTGATAAGCTGATATCACAGCAGAAAATACCCAAGTGTGACCTCGTGGTACAACAAGGAGGGAAATCGATTGCCCTTTCAGGATTGTACCTGACAATACGTGAGAGTATAAGAGATCACGTAATTTCAAATTCGCGAGGAATGGTTCTGCGGTGACAATGAGCATACCAACCGCAAGAGAACCACCCCCTTCTTGAGGGCAGGGGGTGAAGAAGCCAAGATATTGAATACCGTTTCACATGCCCTTCACGTAGCCAGCCACGTAGACGATCTGGATCGACCCTATCTCACTTTATTCGTCTTATTCTCTCTTAGTGACCTTTTACCTTATACCTCATACCCCCTGCTTTTTCAGTCACTTGCCACCATCCGCCCTCTATTATTCGTTCATATTAAAATTGTCTTCTGTCATCGAAGCGTGCAGTGGCGTACCTTTGTAGGGCGTTGTGAATAATTTACACATCTGCGATGCTTCATAGATACTAATTTCTATCCCTATACACCGCATACCATTTTTCCCCTTTTTCAGCTCGATCGGATTTACATAAACTGAAGATTTATAAGTCTAGATTATTTTATGGAGAAATAATCGCTTTTTTTGAGCTAGAAATGAGAGAATACCGTCACAGAAGAAAACCGAGGGTACGAAATGTTGCAAGTAATCGGCCAAGCAGGGTAACCGCGAGGTAAGTACTCAAAACTGAGGTAAACTTTCCGTGGTGAATCGCAGATATCACCTGCGGACTCCGCTAGAGGCAGCATGTTACAGGCGTGTAACCACGTACAGTTTACCTCAGTTTGGTGTAATCAGTTGACTATTACCCTGCTTAAAAGATTACCTGCAATGTTTCGTACCCCCAGTTTTTTCTGTTGTCAACCGGGGTAATTATGGATAAAAATTTTTGAATTTTTCATTTAGTGCTTCGCCATTAATCAGAAAATTTACTCAAAGTTTTTTGTACCATATCAAATATTCGCGTTAGTGAATCGTTAGCAAGTACAAAAAAAAGCTACCAAGAATCCTTATCTGGAATTATCATGTATTTTGGACCTTTTGTAGATTGCGGACGCAATTATTAACCGATTTCAATCAAACTTGTCAGCTGACTGAGCAAATATCGAAAAACAAGTTTAGCCGTGATTTCATGTTAATATTTTAGAAACTGTGGGATTAAAACAAACAAAAAACCATAGAAACAACCAATTTTTTACCTGTGCTGATCTCCTCTAATCAAAACAATCTATCGAACCAATTGGTACTAAATTTAAACAAGAAGTCGGTAACAACAGATTTTCGATACGTTTCAAAAACTATTTAAGACATCGACAATTCTTGCAATATGTATTGAGAATAAGATACAACAGACTTCTCATTAAAATTTGGTGTAAATCTGTGGTATGGATTGGGCTGCAGAGGTGAGCACAGATGGAAAATTTAATTTTTGTACAATAATTCTACAAGAATTCATTTTTTATAAACAAATTTGTTGTCTAATATTTGACCTCAAAATCTACACCAACATGTTTTCGATGTGTATTTAAAAAAAAAACACGAGATTAGAAATCGATTTTTTCACCTGTGCTCACCTCCAAATTCTAATCCATCTGATGGGTAGCAAATTTCAACGAGAATTCAGTAACAATAGATTCTCGATACATTTTTTAAGAATTTCCGATATCTTATATAGTTTTTTAAATTTTTACGTGTTTAGTGTAAAAAATGCAAATTTAGAGATGATATCAATTTCAAAATTTTTTAAACTACTCATGATGTCGAAAATTCTTTCAATACTTATCAAGAATATGTTACTGCTATGGAATTTTTGATTGAATAATATGATACCATTCAACTTAATTAAAGAATAAATCCATTTAATTATTTCAATTAATTTTTAACGAAAATTTTTCAAACAATAATTTAACTTTTCACAATTAGTAAATGAGTGATTTAATTTTAATTTAATTAATCAAGCGTACCTATCTTTTTTTCAATTTCAAAGAAACCCATGAAATCTTACCAAAAACATCTCCAGTGAAAAAAAAACCTGCCAAGTGCAACTATATGAATTTGTAAAATCAAAGTTGGCCAAGTAATTTGGTAAAAAAGGTTCATTCTCAAGTATATAATGAGACGTGTTCAGAAAGTATAGTATATACATTTTTAAGGAAATTTCAAAAATCCATATAAGAGATTCTAAAACTTCGCGGGATTGAATGTTGCAAGCAAAATGATTTTAATGAAAAGTGGATGGGTATGGGAGATTTATGGTATAATATAATTTCTCTAAGTAGCTTAATATCGAATGTGCCTTTTACAATTTATTCAAAAATTTCTGTATGGCACTTCATATAAAATTATTTTCATATATTTTAAAATAAATATTTTTTTCAATTTACTTAATCAACTTTGATTTCACAAATTGATATAGTTGTACTTAGCGGACTTTTTGCATCGCAGATGTTTTTGATGGGATATAACTGTTCGGTAATTGTTTACATTGATGAATTTTCCAATTTCTTGACCAATGCTTTAAAACCTTTTTCAAAATCGTCTTTGTAGTCTAGTAGACCACAAAACATGTGTATTTTTGTTATTATTCATCAGAACAAAACAATATTTATATTGTTCTTTATATTATTTCAATGCATGAATTGACATTGAGAATGTAATTTGTGAATATTTCCAACCTTCTATTCGTAATTAGCACCTCAAAATATGTTAGTATGCGTTGTTTTATTAGAACGAGAACAGAATTATAGTTATGAACGTGATTTTACAGGTTT
This sequence comes from Andricus grossulariae, assembly GCA_011634705.1. Taxonomy (NCBI): domain Eukaryota; kingdom Metazoa; phylum Arthropoda; class Insecta; order Hymenoptera; family Cynipidae; genus Andricus; species Andricus grossulariae. Next base: position 15,723 of record JAABKJ010003282.1, read on the forward strand.
TTAATTTTTGTAATTTTAGTGGTTTTTTTAGGGAGAGCATGAAACTTTTCAGGTCTCCTCCGAACGAAATTTTACGTTTTGACTAAAAAGAAGGTTTTTCAAAAGGTTTCAAACTCTTTTCAGAACTTCTCTGACAGAGTGCTAGTGGCCGAAGAAATAGTTCACATTGAAATGGTGAACCTCCTCTTTCTGATATAAGTAGGCAGCATTTAGAAAACATCACTTAATAACACACTTATTGTATCGCCTAATTGTTTTTAATATTGATTACATAGTTATCTATAGTATTTCAATTATCGATTTTATTTTATTTTAAGATTTTTGATCAATTATTTATTCATTGACTTCATATTATTTGTAATATACTTTTGAAAGACTTTTATTAATATTCATAAAAGTTAATGTTGAAATCTTTCTATTTACAACGAACGCAGTATTATTTGAAGCTAGGCTGCACCTATCTACAATTAACATTTTCCTATTTTCCACTTTCTGGAACAAAAATATCATTATATTATTATAAAGAAAAAATATATATATAAGAACCCAAATATTTATTGAAATCATAATTTCTATAAAATTAAGTTTTTTAGTTTGATCCCTAATTAACGCAGTTGATGGTATTTGTTTAGTTTCTTCACATTTTCAAAATATAATAAAATAAAACACACTTCTCAGAAGAAAAAGTTTTTTTTTTAGTTTATTTTTCTTTTAAGGAATAAGCAAAAGGTCAACGTTCAGATGTGATAACTCAGAGATGAAAAGTCAGAGTTCAAATATTAGCGGTAACGGGTCATATAGCAGGGGCAAAGGTCAAATATAAAGAGTCATAAGATGAACTTGAGGAATAAAGGGTCAAACTCTATAGGTCAAAGGTCAAGAAAGAAATATCAAAGTTGAGGTTATCATTAGGTAGAAATAAGAGTTGTTGAGTTGAGTTTGTTGAGTTCAAGAGTTCATGAGTTCATTGAGTTCATGTCAAAGTTCAAGAGTGAAAAGTCAGATTTCAAAGGTGATTGTCAAAAGTTACAAGTCAAAGGTCAAGGGTCAGGTTAACACTCCAGCTCATATGTTTTGCAATAATTTTTCAGAGAAATTATAACACTTACCAACATTTTCCTGAAAAGTGGTCAAATTTTCAATTATAACATTTTTGTAATAGGAAAAATGCAGAAGAGTGTAATGCACTACATAATAATTATGTACATAAATATGTACATGCGTGCAATATGCACACCGCGTATTATGCACATATATTTCTCGCCTCGATTTAATTTCACCCACAGATAAATCTGGTATTTAATTTTAAAGCGATTAGCCGCACGCGACGGGGTAAAGGTGTCGACCTGCAATTGACAACGTAGCGAGGGTCGAAGAGTGCGAGAAAGCTCGCGGGGGTCGCAAGAGATAAAAGACGGGTGAGAAAATTTCAATTAAATTGTTGCCCCGCTTTCACACTTTTGATGTATACAATACAATTATTGCAGACCTTAATTTATAATTCGCCGCCACTTAAGTTTCATTAGGATTGGATAAACATCAATTGTCAATAAGGAGCGTCGACATATTACGTGACGCTATTTTGAGTGATTTTTGACTCGCCTCTCCCTCTTGTGACAATTTGTGTTATTTCGGTGAACTTCCCTCCCCCTCAAAATGCCATGTGACACCGAAGCTGAGCCACCTCCTATTTTTCAATATGAAATATGAATGTAATTTTATATAACCGATTAACCGTCATTCGACCGATGAATAATGAGTTAAGGCTATTTGATACTAGTATGAGAATACATTAAATAAAATTCTTTAGGCTTTTTTTTCATTTGAGAACATTGATACAATTTAAAGATAAACCTAATGGCAGATTAACTTAACAGATTAGGGGCCGTCCATCCGTGTGGAAAAATCTTCTGGCGCTGGCCCGGCTCAGGCCAGACCGTCTAGTCTAGTTTCTAGTCTTAACGCTGACCAATATGGTCTGGCCTGGACCTGTCCAAAAGTTTAACGTTTTTTTCTAGCTCTAGACCAGACAGTATAGTCAGCTGCTAGTTATTGGATGGTCAGCAACTAGTTAATGGCTGACTAAAAACTAGTTGGAGTTCAGTCAGCCACTGGCTGGACTTCCTTTCTTTTTTTAATACTGTGAATTTCTTCTTTTCTATCATCCTATCATATCAGACACCTTGTTACTTGTTCGGAAAATGTGAAAAAAATTTTTTTGATGGAACTCTGACCTTTTTCGTTCTGTGATACCTGATTAGCGCCAGTCCTGGGTCAGGCAAAGCCTTACAGACTGGATGATCTATATAAAGTCAGACCTGGGCCAGACTAGCGCCAAACCTGCACCAGACCAGATCTTTCCGACTATGACAGTCTAGATAAAGCCAGATCAGGGACAGCTCTGACACCATACTGCCATTCAATTTTTCCACGTGTGCGTAGATTCTTTTCTCCTTTTTCAAGGAATTTTAATTTGTTTCCTTCTTTTCAAGAAACTTCCCTTTTTCTCCTTTTTTCGCTTAAATTTGAACAGAATAATAGAACCCCATAAGAAAATCCAACTATTCTTGGGTAAAATTTCATTTTGTTTAGTTGAAAAGTCTACCATTATATTTCTGTTCCGGATTCGTCTCGTTTGTTTTAAACTTCTACTATTTGGTTGAAAATTTAATTCTTTTGTTGAAAATGTAACTATTTTATTAAAACATAATCTATTTTGGTCAAAAATTCAACTACTTAGTTGAAGGTTGAACTATTACTTTGTTAAAAATTCATTTTATTAGTTCAAGATTCATCTCTTTGGTTGAAAATTTAACTGTTTTGTTGAAAATTCGTTTCATTGTTTGTTGTAAATAAATATTTTAACTGATAATTTAACTACTCCATTTATGTTAAAAATTTATCTTTTTTGGTTTAAGATTCAAATATTTGATTGTCAATTCATCTTTTTCAATTGAAAATTCACGTAATTGATTAAAAATTCATGTTTTTGTTGATAATTCATCTTTTTTTGTAAAAAATTAATCTTCTTGGTTAACATATAAACTTTTTGGTTGTCAATTTAACTCTTTGGTTGAATGCTGAACTCTTTTCTTAACAGTAATTTTTTTTCTTTCAAAGATTCATCATTTCAGTTCAAAATTCAAGGTTTATAGAAAATTGAACTTTTTGGTTGAAAATAAACTTTATTTGTTGAAAATTCATAATTTTGGTTGAAAAATGAATTTCCTTTATAAAAAGTTTAATTTTTTTGTTAAAAATCAACTACTTGGCTTAGAGTTGAACTTCTTTGTAAAAAATGCATTTTTTTGTTGAAGGTTCATCATTTTAGATAAAAGTTCAACTATTTGGTCGTAAATTAACTTTTCTGTCGAAAATTTTTATTTTCGAGTTAAAATGCAACTGTTTTTCAGAAATTCGTATTTTTGGCTTAAAAATTTAACAGTTTGGTAGAAAGTTAAACTGTTTGGTTGAAAATTAACTTTTTTCATTGAAAATTAATATTTTCGGTCAAAAGATGAACTAGCTTTGTACAAAATTTAATTTTTTGGTTAAAACATCAACTACTTGGTTTAAAGTTGAATCACTTAGTAAAAAATTCATTTTTTTGTTGTTGAAGGTACCTCATTTTAGATAAAAATTCAACTATTTCGCCGTAAATTAACTTTCCTGTTGAAAATTCTTATTTTCGAGTTGAAAATTTAGCTGTTTTGTTTTAAATTCATCTTTTTGGCTTGAAACATTTTTGGTTGAAAATTTTCACGTTATAAGTTTAGTATTCAACCATTTGGTAGAAAATTCAACTATTTCGTTGAAAATTCATGTTTCTTGATTAAAAAATTTAATTTCTTGTTGAAAATTCTTCTTTTTCTGTTCAAACGTCAACAATTTTCCAAAATATTCGACTTTTTAGCTTGAAACCTGAACTATTTTGTTAAAAAATCGTCTATTTGGGTAGAATATTAATTTTTGTTTGTCGAAATTTCATCTATTTGGTTGAGGACTCAATTATTTGGTTAAAACTGTGTTTTTTTCGTTGGATTTTTGGTTAAAAATTTATCTTTTTCAGTTAAAAATCCAACTATTTGATTGAAAAGTAATGTATTTTGTTGAAAATTCGTCTTTTGATAGAAAATTACTCCTCTTGCTTGAAAATTCATCTTTTAAGGTTAAAAATTCATCTGTTTGATGATAAATTAAACTTTTATGTTGAAAATTCGTCTTTTCAGATTGAAAATTCATCTTTTGTGGTAGAAAAGTCATACTTCTTTCTTGGAAATTCATCTGTCTTGGCTGAAAATTACACTTTTGAAAATTCACCTTTTCGGGGTACACAGAACGTTATATTTTTGTAGTAACGAAAACGGTAACTGGTTACTTATTTTAAAAATTAACAGTCACGTTAACGCGTTATAATTTTTAGGTAAGCGCAATGCAAAGTAACTACGTTGCAGTACGTTATTTTACGAAATTACGCTTCGCCTTAGGATATAAATTTTTCACACTAAAAAATGAAATAAAATATTCTATAAAAAATGTCTTTATTTGCATATGTCTCAACCCAATTTCTTTTTCAATTTTCTTATCAAAATTCAAAAAGTATGTTTACGAAGCTCAGGTAGTACATGCAAATCCAAAAATAGGGAAAATCGAGAAAGAATTAAGTAAATTAACTATTCAAAACGTGTTTTCCAAACCCAACAAGATTTTTGATCGTTTCATCAATGCTCACTTTTTAAAAAAAAATCAAAGAGACAATTGTTTTTGTAAATAATGGACATATGTGCGAAGTAAAACAAATTGTTTGCTTCAGTTACATTCATAAAATGATAAAATTAAGAAGACTGTTTTTCATTTTTTTTTCTCGGCTCACTCGCAGTCCAAAAAAGTACACGAAAAAATTCCCTATAATTTTTTCCCTCATACAACAAATTGAAAAAAAGTCCCATAATTGAGATTTTTATATTGAACAAATCCATTTCAAATCAGGCAGGTTCTACTACACTTGAAGTCGCATAATCTCTCAACGACGAAATATGTTGTTTCCAAGACGATTTGTTTAAAAATATAAAAAGTCGATTTCCCCAAAAAAGTACACATATAATTTTTCTCATTTTTTTTTTAATTAGATCATTTAGAAGGAATATATCCTGTAAGTTTTAAGCGGGTTAACTATATATTTTGCGGTCAGAAGAATTTTTTTTCTTTAATTATTGCATTTTTCTCGGAAAGGACAAAAAAGTTCACATGTATAAAAAGGTTCTGCAAAAAATGCCTCTTGCTCTTTTGTCATATCTTGCATAGCAGGATCCATTCTTATGGTTAAAATATTTTCTTTGAATGATGAGCTTTTTGAAGAACTAGTATTATTGAAAGAAAAAGAACTTCTGTGCAAATTTTGTGACGCCAAGGTAACGTGTAACTTTTTTTCAGTAACGTTAACGGTAACGCGTTACGTTTTGAAAAAAGTGACGGTACGGGTACGCCTTACAAATTTTAGCGCAGTAACAGTAACGTTAACACGTTAGTTTTTACTGGTAACGTGGCAACTACTGCCCCCCCCCCACCCCAGAGTAATATGTGGACGGTCCGATATGTTATATCAACAAATATAATCTTCTATTTCTAAATTTCGAATTTGGAATGATAGTATACAGCTTAATGAAAAAGTGATAATACATAAGTATTGAAAAATGTGTCGTAGTTTGATGAATTATGCTTGCATCAGGAAAAGAGTGAAAAGGATTGTGAGATATAGTTAAACGGTATGTGTACATTTAAAGATGACACAGAATACAAAGTACTGAGAAAAAGTGAGAAGGAAGGAAGGTTTTGTTATTGTAGCGCTAATGGATGGGTAAATACGACGACACTACCGAAACTAAAACGGAGACCGACATCGAGCATAGAATCCGGGGTGAAACGTGGGGCAGGTAACTGGTATTTAAAGTGTACACTGCCAAGATACACCTGTCCTCTCCAAGTCATTACATTATACGAAATACCGTGTGACTATGCATGTGCTTTCTCAAGAACTTCGACTCTTAAAAGTGTTGTCACACTAATCAATATTCTTAATTTTTTAATGTGAACAATTTAAAAAACTACCCTCTATGAGCTATACTATTTACATTGTTGAAATACTTTATCATTAACATCATTTACAGACCTCGGACTCACCACATTATTTACGCTATTTGACACTTTTTTGAGCGATGACACTATTTTTCTATATTATTTCGAAAAATGACAATACAGACACTAATTTTTCACAAATTTCCGCTAATGCCACTATTTCTTTACTTTTCATTGAAAAATATTTTTGAACTTCATCGCTAATTGGCTCAAATAATATGTCCGCCATCTGAACGAATCACAACATACTGAAAAATTGTCTCAATGACTGATTAATTTTTTTCTGAAATTTCGATCCTCGTACTCCTCCCCCCCACCCCCTTTTACTTAGTTTTTATATTACGTAATTTTTTCCGACTAAATTTTTTTCGCGAATTTATTTAGAGGTCATCCAAGAATAAAGTTAGACAATAAGTAGTTGAATTATCAAATAAAAAATATGAATTCTCAACAAAACATGTGATAGTTGATATTTTAACCAAAAAAAGATTTTTATTTCAAATAAGAAAACAGTTGAATTAAGCCAAAAGAGACGAATTTCCAACAAAATAGTTGAATCCTCAACCAAAACAAATTAATTGTCATCTAAACAGTGGCATTTTTAACCAAAAAAGATTAACTTTTTATCGAAGGAGATGAATTATTTTTAAATCCAAAAGACGAATTTTTAACCAAGAAAGATTTTTCAGTGAATAAAAAAAATGTGATCCAAAATGTGGAATTTTCATACGAAAAATATTATTTTTTAACAGAGAAGTTGAATTTTTAACCAAATATTTACATTTTTAACCAAAAAAATGAATTTTGTACCAATAAAATTAATTTTCTACCAAAAAAGATGAATTCTCATAAAAATACCCAAATTTTTAACCAAATAGTTGAATTTTAAACATAGGACATTAATTTTTCAGCAATGAAGATAAATTCTCAATAAATTACATCAATTTTTAACCTTTTTAAGCAAATATGTAGTTAAATGTTAACAAAGAGGATTAATTATCTACCAAAAAAGCGAATTTTCAACAAATTACATAAATTTTCATCTGAATGGTTTGAGCACTGAATGTGGTGTTGGTGCAAATTTATTTGATTAAGTTTTAGTTTATATTTTCAAGTTTCTAATATCTTCAACTAAATAGTTGAATTTTGATTCTTTAAATGATCAGTTTTAACCAAAAACGGAGTTGTTAAATTTTGGTTGAGGAGAATTAATTTTCAATTTAAAAAACGATTTTTCTACATGACGTGATAAATTTTACCAACTAGTTTAATGTGATACCAAATTTTTGAATTTTTAAGTCGAAAAAACGGTTTTTCTATAAAAAAGTTGAGTTTTCAATAAAATTTTCAAACCAAAAATTTAAATTTTTAACAAAACAGCTATTTTTCAACCGAAACAGACTAATTTTCAACATCAAAATATGAAATTACTACAGAAAGAGATTAATTCCAAACCAAAATATGAATTTTAAATTGAAAAAGACGAATTTTCGACCAAGAAATATTCTTCCCTGAATAAAGAAAAAACATGTGATCCAATATATTGAATTCTCAAGCCAGAAAGATAAGGTTTCAACAAAATAGTTGAATATTCAACCAGATAGTTGAATTTTAAACAAAAATTGGAATTCTCAACCAAATACATACATTTTTAACCAAATAAAAGAATTTTAAATCAAGAAGATTAATTTTCGATCAAACAAGATGAATTCTCAACAAAATACATCACTTTTTAACCAAATAGTTGAATTTGCAACCAAGACGATTAATTTGCTGCCAAAAAGCCGATTTTTCAACAAATTACATAAATTTTCATCTAAATAGTTTGAGCATTGGATGTGATGTTGGTGCAAATTTAATTTAATTTTTAGTTTATATTTTTTAATTTCTAAAATTGTTGAGCTAAGTACTTCAATATTAAAGTTAAAAAAGATTGATTGTTAACAAAAAATGGACTAGGTAAATTTTCATTGAGGAGAATTAATTTACAACACAAAAAAAAAGAATTTTGTGTAAAATAGTTGAATTTTGAACCAAAAAGTTCATTTACAAACAATCAGTTTACTTTTCAACAAAGTGCTTGAATTTGCAGTTATCAAAATTCATTTTTAACAAACAAAAAAACGAATCAATAGTATTTTTTTAAATAATAAAAATTAATGTCGTCGTAAACAAATTTTTAACCAATTTTTCCCCCTGAAAGTCTATTTTCGAAGATAATCAAAATTTTTTTTTTTAAATTCATACCGTCAAACGGGGTAACTTCAGATATGCGGGGTAAATTCGGACATGTGGGGTAAATTCGGAAACTCCTGAATTTCAAAAAAAAAAATGCATTTTTGACAAAAAGTACATATGTTAATTGTAGACTTTTCAACGAAAAAAATAAACTTTCAACTAAGAATAGTTGGATTTTCTTATTGTTTTCTATTATTTCAGTTCGAATTTTAGTGGAAAAATAAGAAAAAGGGGAAAGGCTGTGGAACTTGTGATAAATAAATAGAAATTTTGATCATACACAGGGTGTACCAGTACTCAAGGTACATTTTTATATTTTTGAATTCCTTATAAAAATTGGAGTTGGAAATAATAATAAAAATTTATTGTAAAGTTAATAATTAATGAGTAATTAACAATTAAAGATTAATCAATCGGAAAGAGGTTGTGAATATCAAAGGTGCAACTTCACACGGCAACTGAGATACGAGATTCTTAGAAAATATCTTTTCTTTTAGAATACACGCTGAATTATTTGACCTTCCTTCGAGTATTTCTAATTCTGTAGAATTTAAACGAATTCTTAGCATTTACTTGTGCTCCTTTGAATTCTTTTGAAGTTTTTTGCAATTCTCTTGAAACCTTTACAGTACACTTTAAATTATTTTGAATTTCTCCAAGTCTTTTGTATTCTCTGAATTTCAAATTCTCTGAAATCTTTTGAATTCTATGAATTCTTTCGTATTCTCTAAATTCTTTGGAAATTCTATCATTTTTTTAAATTCTGTGAATGCTTTTAAAGTTCGTGTATTCTTTTGCACTCTGTGAATTCTTTTGAATTCTCTGAATTCTTCCTAATTCTTTGAATTTTTCCGCTGTTCTCTGAATTCTCCCGTATTCTCTGAATTCTTCTCTATTGTCTGAATTCTTTTAAATTCTCTGAAATCTTGTAAATACTCTGAAACCTTTTGAATTCTTTTGTATTCTGTAAATTCTTTTGAAATGCTCTATATTTTTTTTAATTCTGTAAATTCTTTTGAAGTTTGTGAATTCATTCACACTCTGTAAATTCTTCCGAATTTTCTAAATTCTTCCTAATTCTTTGAATTCTTCTTTGAATGTCTGAATTCTTTCCAATTCTCTGAAATGGTTTGTATTCAAATACGAGTAGTCTTGTGAATTCTTTTTCAGTTTTCTGAATTCTTTCGATATCTTTAGAATGAGCGTTGAATTATTTGGAATTCCTTCAAGAAAGTTAAAGTAATTCAACGTGTATTCTAAAGATTTTAAGTGAATTGAAAATATTCAAACGAAGGAGTTCAAATTAACTCAGGGTGTATAGTAATGATTTCAAGATAATTAAAAAACATTTTTAAAACATTCAGTGATATCTTGAGAATTCGACGATTTCAGAGTAGTTTAAGGAGTTCATAAAATTTCGAAACAATTTAGAGAATTCAGAAGAATTAAGATAACTTAGAAGAATTCAGAGAATTCTGAAGAATTCACAGATTTCAAAAGAATTCACAGAATTCAAAATACATTTAGATAATTTAAAAAAAATGTATATAATACGAAAGAATTCATCGAATTTAAAATATGTCACAGAATTCAAAAGAATTCAGACAATTCAAAAGTTATCAGAGAATTCAGAATAATTTAGGAGATTTCATAGAATACAAAAGACTTGCAGAAATTCAGATCAATTCATGGTGTTTTATCAAGATTTCGAGAGAATTAAAAAAAAACATTAAAATTTCTGTAGCATTCATGTGAATTCTACAGAATCAAAAATATTCAAAGAAAGTTAAAATAATTCAACGTGTATTCTCATGATTTCAAGATAATTAAAGAACATTTAAAAAATTGAGGGATCCCGTTAATTCAACAAATTCAAAACATTTAAGAGAGTTCAGAAAATTGTAGACCAATTCAAAGAATTCTAAGAATTCGGAAGAATTCAGAAAATAGCAGAAAAATTCATAGAATTAAGAAGAATACAAAAAATTCGGAAGAATTCGCAGAGTGCAAAAGAATTAGTTTGAATTCTACAGAATTAGAAATACTCGAAGGATGTTAAAATAACTCACGTGTATTCTAAAAGAAAAGATATTTTCTAAGAATCTTGTATCTCAGTTGCCGTGTGAAGTTGCACCATTGATATTCACAACCTCCTGCAA
>JAABKJ010003283.1:0-26253 GCA_011634705.1 Andricus grossulariae
TGAATAATGGAAATCTACATCATCGACCAAAGTTAAATCCTCTAATACAGAAAAATTATTTTCGTCATACAGACTAGGTGAAGGTATAAATGAAAATTGATTGAATTCAAATTTACTCAGAAAAAATGGATCTCTCTTCTCTCGCTCCACTGGGATTCGAACACCAGATCAACTGATTTCCGGTCAGGTGCTCTTACTACCCCTATAATAACCAATATTATATTGATTGTATAACAACTTGCTAAAATTATTGTATATCAGAAAAACAGTATCTTTGTCTGATCTCTGTAGCTCAATTGGTTAGAGCACCTGACCTGAAATCGGTTGATCTGGTGTTCGACTCCCAGTGGAGCGAGAGGAGAGAGATCCATTTTTTCTGAATAAATTTGAATTGAAATGGAAAGGTCTATTAACGTCAATAAGGCTGTGGGCAAAGTTTAAGTCAACAAGAAAAAAGAAACCCCAGGAAATTCTTTTACACTCCTCCAAAGCTTTTAAAATCCCTTAGAAATACTGAAATACGGGTAAATCTATTGAAAACTGTTGGAAACCCCTTAGGTAATGTACAGGGTGTCCCAGTATTCAGAAAACATTGTTGTATTTTTGAATTCTCAAAAAAAAACAGCGTCGAAAATAATTATAAAATTTTTTGCTAAAGTTAATAACTACCGAGTAATTAACAATGAAAGATTAGCCATTCAGAGACACGCGTTAGACGCTCGTCAGTCCGTGTGCCATCGACAAGAGTGTGTGCATGAACAGTTCAGTTCGTATAATTACTCCTCCGTTCGCTTGAATTCTGCAGAATTTTCGAGAACTCAGTAGAATTCTACTGAATGGTGAAGAATTTTTCTGAATTTAGCAGAATTTTCTTAAAATTAGCAAATTTCTCTCTAATTCTGTGGAATTCTTTTGATTTTAGCAAAATTCTTTTGAATTTAGCGGAATTCTCTTGAATTCAATAGAATTCTCTCGAAATATGTAAAATTCTCTCAAACTTTGTTTAATTCTCCGAAATTCAGTAGAATTCTCCTATGTTTGGCAGTAATTATTAGTCATTGCAATTAGTCATTCAGTTTTCACTGCAAACATACCCCCGATGAAGAAATTTGGACAAAGAACATAAAAGTAGGATAAGCGCTTTAACTAGAGCATCGTCAAATTTAGTCGACTAGGATCTTTTGTGCAAATCAAAAAAAATCACCCCAAACACCTTCAGAAGACTTTAGTAGATGTCTGGGATGATTATGTGAAATTTGAAATTTTTTGGCTCTTATATTTGTAGGCAACTAAGATGAGGTTTGATAAATGTGCTAGTGATAATTTTTTCGGGTAGCTCAAAGTTACAGTGAGGATGAGGATATAAACTAAAATCTTGGCAAGGTGCCTGGAATGACTATTTTTCACTTCAAATTTTTTTCCCGTTTTAGTTGAATGCACCTCAGAAGGAGTTTATTAAATGTACTAAGGTCGGATTCATGGGGTCGTTGAATATTATTGTAGATATAGCGATATAAAATAGAATCTTGGGTAGGTGTCTACAATGACTATTTTTACTTTGAATTTTTTTGGCTGCTTTAGTTGAAAGCAGCTGAGACGGGATTCATTAAATGTTATAGGAGTGTTTTTTTAAGCCTTTGGAATATTATTGTAGGGATCGGAATATCAAATCATGTGTCGGAAAAGTGTGTTGGGTGGAAAGGCCCTGGAAAGGTGTCTGGAGTAACAATTTTTATTTGAAATTGTTTTGCTGCTTTAGTTACATGCAACTGAGACGGCGTTCGTTAAATGTACTGGGGGTAGTTTTTTGGGCTGTCATTATTGTAGGAATGGAGATATAACTTGGGTCTCTTGGGAAAGGTGTCTGGGTTGACTATTTGTAATTTGAATATTTTCTGCCTGCTTTAGTTGAAGGCAACTGAGACTGGGTTCGTTAAATGTACTAGGGGTGGTTTTCTGAGGCTGTATTGTATGCTTTTGTTGAAGGCAGTTGAGACTGGATACGTTAGATGTAATAGAGGTTTTTTTTTGGGGGGTGTGTAGTATTATTGTAGGGATGGGGATATCTACGAGAGTCTTGGGAAGGTGTCTGGCATGACAAGTTTTAATTTGAAATATTTTTGGTTGCTTAACTCAAAGTCAATTCAGGTGAGGTTCGTTAAATATACTAGGGGTATTTTTTTGGGGTGTCTAATTTTTTCTAGTGATGAGAATGTCGACTAGAGTCTTGTGAGATTGCGCGATGTAAGTACCTTTAATTTTTAATTATTTTGGCGAAACTCATCTTAATTGACTTCAAGTAAAGCAGCCAAAAATATTTCAAAGCAAAACTGGTCATGTCAGACACCTTTCCAAGACTCCAGCAGATATCGCAATTTCAACAATAATATTATACAGCCTCAAAAAACCATCCCTTGTATATTTAACGAACCCAGTCTCAGTTGCACTTAATTGAAGCAGCCAACAAAATTTTTAATTGAATACTGTCACCCCAGGCATTTTGCCAAGGCTCTATTGGATATCCTAATTGCTACTTTAATATTACAAAGCTTGAAAAAGCTACACCTGGTACATTTGGCGAACCCACTCTCAGTTGCCTTCGACTAAAGCAGCCAAACCCAGGCTCCGGTACCCTCAAATAAAGCAGGCAAACAAATTTAAAATTTAAAATTGTCACCTGAGACACCTTTTCAAGACTCTATTTTATATCGCTATACTTATAATAATACTATAGAGATACAAAAAACCAACCCAAGTACATTTAACAAACCCCGTTTCAGCTACCTTCAACGAAAGCAGCCGAAATAATTAAAAATTAAAGGTAGTCACATCCGGCACTCTCACAAGACTATAGTCGATACTGTCATCACTAAAATAATGTCACACACCCAAAAAAACACCCCTAGTATATTTAACGAACTTCATCCTAATTTAATTCGAGCAAAATTGAAAAAAATATTTCAAATCGAAACTAGTCATGTCAAACACCTTTTCAAGACTCTCGTAGATATCCCCATCCCTACAAAAATATTACACAACCCCGAAAACCACCTATAGTACATTTAACGAACCCCGTCTCAGGTGTACTTAATTGAAGTACAATTTAGGAGAATGCTACATGATCCAAGAGAATTCTACTGAATTTGCGAGACATTTTTACAGAATTCCAGAGAATTATGAATAATGCCAGGGAATTCTGCCTAAACCTAGAGAATTCTCTTGAATTTGAAAGAATTGAGCTAATTTCAAGAATATTCTGCTGAATTCAAAAGAGAACACGGTAAATTGACTAAATTCAAGAGAATTATGCCAAACCTAGGATAATTCTACTGAAATAAAGAGAATTAAACCAATTTAGGAGAATGCTACATATTTCAATAGAATTCTACAGAAGCCAAGAGAATTCTGCTGAATTAAAAAGAATTATACACAATTTAGGAGAATGCTACATAATCCAAGAGAATTCTACTGAATTTGCGAGATATTTTTACAGAATTGAAGAGAATTATGAACAATTCCAGGGAATTCTGCATAACTCTAGAGAATTCTCTTAGAATTTGAAAGAATTATACATTATTTAGGAGAATTCTACGTAATTCAAGAGAATTCTACTACATTTACGAGATATTTTTACAGAATTCCAGAGAATTATGATTAATTCCAGGGTATTCTGCCTATTTCCAGAGAATTCACTTAAATTTAAAAGAATTTTGATAATTTCAAACATCTTCTGCTGATCTCAAGAGAAAACACGATAACTTGATTAAATTCAAGAGAATTCTGCCAAACCTAGGAAAATTGTACTGAATTAAAGAGAATTAAACAAAGTTTGAGAGGATTTTACATATTTCAAGAGAATTCTACTGAATTCAAGAGAACTCTTCTGAATTTAAGAGAATTCTGCTTTATTCAAGAGAATTATACACAATTTAGGAGAATGCTACATAATTCAAGAGAATTCTACTGCATTTACGAGATAATGTTACAGAATTCCAGAGAATTATGAATAATTCCAGGGAATTCTGCAAATTTCTAGAGAATTCTCTTGAATTCGAAAGAATATTGCTAATTTCAAGAATATTCTGCTGAATTCAAAAGAAAACACGATGATTTAACTAAATACAAGAGAATTCTGCCAAACTTAGGAGCATTCTACTTAATTCAAGAGAATTAAACAAAGTTTGAGAGAAATTTACTTATTTTAAGAGAATTCTGCTGAATTCAAAACCATTCTGCTGAATTTAAGAGAATTATACACCATTTCAGGGAATGCTACATAATTCAAGGCGAATTCTACTGAATTTAAGAGAATTATACCAATTTTGAGGGAATTTTAGATATTTCAAGAGAATTCTACTGAATTCAAGAGAATTCTGCTGAATTAAAAAGAATTGGACACAATTTAGGAAAATGCTACATATTTCAAGAGAATTCCATAGAAGCCAAGAGAATTCTGCTGAATTTAAAAGAATTATACACAATTTAGGAGGATGCTACATAATTTAGAAGAATTCTACTGCATTTACGAGATATTTTTACAGATTTCCAGAGAATTATGATTAATTCCAGGGAATTCTGCCTATTCCTAGAGAATTGTCTTCAATTCGGAAGAATTTGGCTAATTTCAAGCATTTTCTGCTGAATTCAAGAGAAAACATGGAAACTTGACTAAATTCAAGAGAACTTCGCCAAACCTAGAAGAATTCTACTGCATTTAAGAGAATTAAACAAAGTTTGAGAGGATTTTACATATTTCACGAGAATTCTACTGAATTCAAGCGAATTCTGCTGAAGCTAAGAGAATTATACACAATTCAAGAGAATGATGCATAATTCAAGGGAATCCTAGAGAAGCCAAGAGACTTCTCATGAATTTGAAAGAATTATACACAATTCAGGAGAATGCTAAGTAATTGAAGAGAATTCTACTGAGTTTACGAGATATTTTTACAGAATTCCAGAGAATTATGATTAATTCCAGGGGATTCTGCCTATTTCTAGAGAATTCTCTTGAATTCGAAAGAATATTGCTAATTTCAAGAATATTCTGCTGCATTCAAAAGAAAACACGATAATTTGACTAAATTCAAGAGAATACTGCCAAACCTAGGAGAATTCTACTGTATTTAAGAGAATTAAACAGAGTTCGGTAGAATTTTACATATTTTAAGAGAAGTCTTCTGAATTTGCGAGATATTTTTACGAAATTCCAGAGAATTATGAAAAATTCCAGGGAACTCTGCTTAACTCTATAGAATTCTGTTGAATTCGAAAGAATTTTGCTCATTTCAAGAATCTTCTGCTGAATTCAAAAGAGAACACGAAAATTTTTCTAAACTCAAGAGAATTGTGCAAAACCTAGAAGAATTCTACTGAATTTGAGGGAATTAAATAAATTTTGAGAGAATTTTACATACTTCAAGAGAATTCTACTGAATTTACGGGATATTTCTACAGAATTCCAGAGAATTATGATCAATTCCACTGAATTCTGCCTAACTCTGGAGAGTTCTCTTGAACTCGGAAGAATTTGGCTAATTTCAAGAATCTTCTGCTGAATTCAAAAGAAAACATGATAATTCGACTAAATTCAAGAGAATTCGTCCAAACTTAGGAGAATTCTACTGAATTCAAGAGAATTAAACAAAGTTTGAGAAAATTTTACATATTTCAAAGAATATTTCTTAGTTCAAGAGAGTTCTGCTGAATTAACAAGAATTATACACAATTTAGGAGAATTCTCTATATTTCAAGAGAATTCTACGGAATTTGCGAGATATTTTTACAGAATTCCAGAGAATCATGAATAATTCCAGGGAATTCTGCCTAACTCTAGAGAAGTCTCTTGCATTCGGAAGAATTTTGCTCATCTCAATAATATTCTGCTGAATTTAAAAGAAAACACGATAATTTGACTAAATTCAAGAGAATTCTGCCAAACTTCGGAGAATTCTACTGAATTTGAGAGAATAAAGCAAAGTTTGAGAAAATTTTACATATTCCGAAAGAATATTTCTGAATTCAAGAGAGTTCTGCTAAATTAAAATGAATTATACACAATTTAGGAGAATTCTACATATTTCAAGAGTATTCTACTGAATTTGCGAGATATTTTTACAGAATTGCAGAGAACTATGAATGATTCCACGGAATTCGGCTTAACTCTAGAGAATTCTCTTGAATTCGAAAGAATTGAGCTAATTTCAAGAATATCCTGCTGAATTCAAAAGAGAACACGACAATTTGTCTAAATTCAAGAGAATTCTGCCAAACCTAGGAGAATTCTACTGAATCTAAGAGAATTAAACAAAGTTTGAGAGAATTTTACATATTTTAAGAGAATTCTACTGAATTTGCGAGATATTTTTACGCAATTCCAGAGAATTATGAATAATTTCAGGGAACTCTGCTTAACTCTAAAGAATTCTCTTGAATTCGAAAGAATTTTGCTAATTTCAAGAATCTTCTGCTGAATTCAAAAGAGAACACGACAATTTGTCTGAATTCAAGAGAATTCTGCCAAACCTAGGAGAATTATACTGAATTTAAGGGAATTAAAAAAAGTTTGAGAGAATTTTACATATTTTAAGAGAATTCCACTGAATTTACGAGACGTTTCTACAGAATTACAGAGAATTATGATTAATTTCAGGGAATTCTGCCTAACTCTGGAGAAATCTCTTGAATTCGAAAGCATTTTGCTCAGTTCAAGAATATTCTGCTGAATTTGAAAGAAAACACGATAATTGGCTAAATTTAAGAGAATTCTGCCAAACCTAGGAGAATTCTACTGAATTTAAGAGAATTAAACAAAGTTCGAGAAAATTTTACATATTTCAAGAGAACTCTGCTGAATTAAAAAGAATTATACACAATTCAGGAGATTGCTACATAATTCAAGAGAATTCTACTGCATTTACGAAATATTTTTACAGAATTCCAGAGAATGATGATTAATTCCAGGGAATTCGGCCTAAGTCTAGCGAATTCTCTTGAATTCGAAAGATTTTTGCTGATTTCTAGAATATTCTGCCGAATTGAAAAGATGACACGACAATTTGATTGAATTCAAGAGAACTCTGCTGAATTAAAACGAATTATATACAATTTAGGAGAATGCTACATAATTCAAGAGAATTCTACTGAATCTGCGAGATATTTCTACAGAATTCTAGAGAATTATGATCAATTCAAGGGAATTCTGCCTAACTCTAGAGAAGTCTCTTGAATTCGAAAGAATTTTGCTCATTTCAATAATATTCTGCTGAATTTGAAAGAAAACACGATAATTTGACCAAATTCAAGATAATTCTACTGCATTTACAAAATATTTTTACAGAATTCCAGAGAACCATGATTAATTCCAGGGAATTCTGCCTAACTCTGGAGAAATCTCTTGAATTCGAAAGAAATTTGCTGATTTCAAGAATATTCTGCTGAATTTAAAAGAAAACATGATAATTTGACTAAACTCAAGAGAATTCTGCCAAACCAAGGAGAAACCTACTGAACTCAAGAGAATTAAACAAAGTTTGAGAGGGTTTTACATATTTCAAGAGAATTCTACTGAATTCAAGAGAATTCTGCTGAAGTTAAGAGAATTCTGCTATATTTAGTAGAATTACACACAATTTAGGAGAATGCTACATAATTCAAGAGAATTCTACTGCATTTACGAAATGTTTTTACAAAATTCCCGAGCATTATGATTAATACCAGGGAATGCTGCCAAACTCTAGAGAATCCTCTTGAATTCGGAAGAATTTTGCTAATTTCAAGAATCTTCTGCTGAATTCGAAAGAAAACACGACAATTTGCCTAAGGTGAAGAGGATTCTGCCAAACCTAGGAGAATTGTACTGAATTTAATGAAATTAAACAAAGTTTGAGAGAATTTCACATATTGTAAGATAATTCTACTGAATTCACGAGATATTTCTACAGAATTCCAGAGAATTATGAATAATTTCAGGGAATTCTGACTAACTTTAGAGAATTCTCTTGGATTGGAAAGAATTTTGTTATTTCAAGAATATCATGCTGAATTTGGAAGAAAACACGACAATTTGCCTAAGGTGAAGAGGATTCTACCTAACTCTAGGAGAATTCTACTGAATTTAAGAGAATTAAATAAAGTTTGAGATAATTTTACATATGTTAAGAAAATTTTACTGAATTCAAGAGAATTCTGCTGAATTAAAAAGAATTATAGACAATTTAGGAGAATTGTAAATATTTCAAGAAATTCTACAGAAGTCAAGAGAATTCTGCTGAATTTAAAAGAATTCTGCTGAATTTGAAGGAATTATACACAATTTAGGAGAATGCAACATGATTCAAGAGAATTTTACTGAATTTGCGAGATATTTTCACAGAATTCCAGAGAATTATGAATAATTCAAGGGAATTCTGCGTAACTCTAGAAAATTCTCTTGAATTTGTAAGAATTCAGCTAATTTCGAGAATATTCTGCTGAATTCAAAAGAGAACACGATAACTTGACTAAATTCAAGAGAATTCTGCCAAACCTAGGAGAATTTTACTGAATTTATGAGAATTAAACCAATTTGGTGAGAATTTTACATATTCCTAGAGAATCCTGCGGAATTAAAAAGAATTGTACACAATTTAGGAGAATGCTACATATTTGAAGAGAATTCTATAGGAGCCAAGAGAATTCTGCTCAATTCAAAAGAATTATACTACCATTCCGTTGTGTGGGAACTCAGGTAGTAGCGTGAGGCTTCTTTTGTTGAGCAGGCTCGGACCCTTTCTCTCCTCTGCTCAGTTTCAATCAAGGTGTAAGCGAGTGTAGTTACTTTTCGTTGGTCTCACCGATCAAAATCAATTGTGCTTGTTTCCGAGATAATTCAATGTTTGAGTCCTTCAATTGAAAGTCTGTGGCTTTTAAAGTTTCTATTCCTGGTGTAGTAATTTCCTGACGAGCCGGATGACTTATGACCTCCGGTCGCGTCGGGATTGATTGTTCGGTGACCGATCGTGGTCGTAGCTTCAGGAGGCTACATCCGTGCGAATTTTCCAGAACAATTAAAACCTTTTTTTGAGCACAAAAGGAGTGCTGTATGGGACAGGCTGCGGGACAGTATCCCGGATCAAATCGATACAAGGTATTTAGAAGTGAAGGATCATGGTGACAAATTGTCTTGTTCATTTTCGAGGACTTTAACATGACTGAGCATGACCCCATCGCGACCCCACGCCAGTCCGTCATTAATTCAAAACATTTTTGGTCATACTACTACTGATGGATTGTTCTCAACATTGCGAACGCCTCGAAACAGGCTCTTAGGCATGACAAACTGACTCACTGACTGTGTGATTGTTCTCAACATTGCAAACGTGCCGAGAAAAGCACTCACGCATGACAACCATACTGCTGATTGATTTTTTGCACCATTGCGAACGCCACGAGACAGGCTCTCAGGCATGACAACCATACTGCTGATGGATTGTTTGCAACATTACCAACGCCTCCAGAAAGGCTCTCAGGCATGGCAACAACAATGCTGGTGGATTGTTTCCAAAGTTGCGATCACCTCGAGACAGGCTCTCAGGCATGGCAAACTTACTCACTGACTGCATGATTGTTCCTAACATTGCAAACTTCTCGAGACATGCTTTCAGGCATAACAACCATACTGCTGATGGATTGTTTGCAACATTGCAAGCGCCACGATACCGGCTCTCAGACAGGAAAAAATGACTCACTGTCTGTGTAATTGTTCTCAACATTGCAAACGTCTCGAGACAGTCTCTCAGGCATGACAACCATACTGCTGATGGATTTTTTGCAACACTGCGAACGCCTCGAGAGAGGCTCTTAAGCACGACAACAACAATGCTGGTGGATTGTTTCAAACATTGCGAATGCCTCGAGACAGGCTCTCAGGCATGACAAACTTACTCGCTGTCGTCGCGATTGTCCTCAACATTGCAAAAGTCTCGACACAGGCTCTCAGGCATGAAAACCATACTGCTGATGGAGTGTTTGCACCATTGCAAACGCCTCGAGACAGGCTCTCAGATTCTGACTGTGTGATTGTTCTCAACATTGCAAACGTCTCGAGACAGACTCTCAGGCATGACGACCATACTGATGATGAATTGTTCTCAACTTTGCGAACGCCTCGAGACAGGTTCCCAGGCGTGACAAAATGACTCACTGACTT
The DNA here is from genome assembly GCA_011634705.1 of Andricus grossulariae. Lineage (NCBI taxonomy): Eukaryota > Metazoa > Arthropoda > Insecta > Hymenoptera > Cynipidae > Andricus > Andricus grossulariae. The sequence continues at coordinate 10,190 of JAABKJ010003283.1, forward strand.
TGTGGTTGTTCTCAACATTGAAAACGTCTCCAAACAGGCTCTCAGGCATGACAATCATACTGGTGATGAATTGTTTGCAACATTTTGAACGCCATAAGAGAGGTCTTCAAGCATGACAAACTGACTCACTGACAGTGTGGTTGTTTTCAACATTGCATACGTCTCAAGACAGGACCTCATGCATGACAACCCTACTGCTGATTAATTGTTTGCAACATTGCGAACCCTCGAAACAGGCTCTCAGGCATGACTTACTGACTCACTGACTGTGTGATTGTTCTCAGCATTGCAAGCGTCTCGAGACGCGCTCTCATGCATGACAGTCATATTGATGGTTAATTCTTGGAATCATTTCGAACGCTGCGAGACAGGCTCTCATGCATTACAAACTGACTCACTGACTGTTACATTGTTCTGAAGATTGCAAACGTCTCGCGACAGGCTCTCAGACATGACAACCACACTGCGGATGGATTCTTTGCAACATTGCGAACGCCTCGAGACAGGCTCTCCGGCATGGCAACAACAATGCTGGTGGATTGTTTCCAACATTTCGATCGTCTCGAAACAGGCTCTTAGGCATGACAAACTTACTGTTGACTGCATGATTGTTCTCAACATTGCAGACGCCTCGAAACAGGCTTTCAGGCATGACAACCATACTGCTGATGGATTGTTTGCAGCATTGCAAACGCCTCGTGACAGGCTCTCAGGCATAACAAACTGACTCACTGACAGTGTGATTGTTCTCAACATTGCAAACTTCTCGAGACAAGCTCTCAGGCATGACGACCATACTGCTGATGGATTGTTCTAAACATTGCGAACGACTCGAGACAGGCTCTCAGGTATGACAAACTGACTCACTGATTGTCTTATTGTTCTTTATATTGCACACGTCGTGAGACTGGCTTTCAGGCATGCCAACAATAATGCTTGTGGATTGTTTGCAACATTGCGAACGCCTCGAGACAGGCTCTCAGGCGTGACAAACTGACTCACTGTCTGTGTGATTGTTCTATTCATGACAAACGTCTCGATATAGACCCTCAGGCATGACAAACTTACGTACTGACTGTGCGATTGTTTCCATCATGGCAAACGCCTCGAGACAGGCGCTCAGAAGTTACAAACTGACTTACTGACGGTGTGATTGTTCCCAACAGTGCAAACATGCCGAAACAGGCTTTTCAGCATGACTACCACAAGTCTGGTGGATTGTTTGCAACATTGCAAACGCCATAAGATAGGCCTTCAAGCATGACAATCTGACTCACTGACAGTGTGGTTGTTTTCAACATTGCATACGTCTCAGGACAGGACCTCATGCATGACAACCTTACTGCTGATTAATTGTCTGCAACATTGCGAACCCTCGAAACAGGCTCTCAGGCATGACATACTGACTGTGTGATTGTTCTCAGCATTGCAAACGTCTCGAGACAGGCTCTCAGGCATGACGACCATACTGCTGATGGATTGTTCTCAACATTGCGAACGCCTCGAGACAGGTTCCCAGGCGTGAAAAAACTGACTCACTGACTTTGTGGTTGTTCTCAGCATTGAAAACGTCTCGAAACAGGCTCTCAGGCATGACAATCAATTTACGTACAGTGTGGTTGTTTCCAACATTGCATACGTCTCAAGACAGGACCTCATGCATGACAACCCTACTGCTGATTAATTGTTTGCAACATTGCGAACCCTCGAAACAGGCTTTCAGGCATGACATACTGACTCACTGACTGTGTGATTGTCCTCAACATTGCCAGCGTCTCGAGATAGGCTCTCAAGCATGACAACCACAATGCTGGTGGATTGTTTGCAACATTGCGAAAGCCTCGACACAGGCTGTTAGACATGACAAAATTACTCACTGACTGTGTGATTGTTCTCATAATTGCAAAAGTCTCGAGACTGGCTCTCAGGCATGAAAAACTTACGTACTGACTGTGTCATTGGCTGCAACTTTGCAAACGCCTCGAGACGCGCTCTCATGCATGACAGTCATATTGATGGTTAATTCTTGGCATCATTGCGAACGCTGCGAGACAGGCTCTCACGCATGACAAACTGACTCACTGACTGTTACATTGTTCTGAAGATTGCAAACATCCCGGGACAGGCTCTCAAGCATGACAACCATACTGCGGATGGATTGTTTGCAACATTGCGAACGCCTCGAGGCAGGCTCTCTGGCATGGCAACAACAATGCTCGTGGATTGTTTGCAACATTGCGATCGTCTCGAGACGGGCTCTTAGGCATGACAAACTTACTCACTGACTGCATGATTGTTCTCAACATTGCAAACGTCTCGAAACAGGCATTCAGGCATGACAACCATACTGCGGATGGATTGTTTGCAGCATTGCGAACGCCTCGTGACAGGATCTCAGGCATAACAAACTGACTCATTGACAGTGTGATTGTTCTCAAGGTTGCAAACGTCTCGATATAGACCCTCAGGCATGAAAAACTTACGTACTGACTGTGCGATTGTTTCCATCATGGCGAACGCCTCGAGACAGTCTCTCAGGCATGACAAAATGACTCACTGACCGTTTGATTGTTCTCAACATTGCAAACGTCTCGAGACAGGCTCTCAGGCATGACGAACTGACTCACTGATTGTCTTATTGTTCTTAATATTGCATAAGTCTGGCGACCGGCTTTCAGGCATGCCAACAACAATGCTTGTGGATTGTTTGCAACATTGCGAACACGTCGAGACAGGCTCCCAGGCGTGACAAACTGACTCACTGACTTTGTGGTTGTTCTCAACATTGAAAACGTCTCGAGATAGGCTCTCAGGTATGACAACCATACTGGTGATGAATTGTTTGCAGCATTGCGAACGCCTCGAGACAGGCTCTCAGGCGTGACAAACTGACTCACTGTCTGTTTGATTGTTTTATACACGGCAAACGTCTCGCGATAGGCCCTCAGGCATGACAAACTTACTCACTGACTGCATGATTCTTCGCAACGTTGCAAACGTCTCGAGACGGGCTTTCAGGCATGACAATCATACTGCTGATCGATTGTCTGCAACAATGCAAACGCCACGAGACGTGCTCTCAGACAGGACAAACTGACTCACTGACTATGTAATTGTCCTCATCATTGCAAACGTCTCGAGACAATCTCCTAGGCATGACAACCATACTGCTGATGGATTGTTTGCAACACTGGGAACGCCTCGAGACAGGCTCCCAGGCGTGGCAGCAACAATGCTGGTGGATTGTTTCCAACATTGGGATCGCCTCGAGACAGGCTCTCAGGTATGACAAACTTACTCACTGACTGTGTGTTTGTTCTCAACGTTGCAAACGCGTCGAAATAAACTTTCAGGCATGACAATCATACTGCTGATGGATTGTTGGCAACATTGCGAATGCCATGAGATAGGCCCTCAAGCATGACGAACTGATCCAAAGGAAGTGTGATTGTTCTCAACATTGAGAACGCCTTGAGACAGGCTCTCAGGCGTGACAGACTGACTCACTCACTGTGTGATTGTTCTCAACATTGCAAAATCTCAAGAAAAGCACTCACGCATGACAACTGTACTGGTGATTGATTGTTTGCATCATTGCGAACGCCTCGAGACAGGCTAGCAGGCATGTCAACTTGACTTACTGACTGTGTGGTTGTTCTCAACATTGCAAAAGTTTTGAGAAAAGCACTCACGCATGACAACCATACTGCTGATTGATTGTTTGCACCATTGCGAACGCCTCGAGACAGGCTCTCGGGCATGAAAAACTTACGTAATGACTGCGTTATTGTTTGCAACGTTGCAGAAGCCTCGAGACGGGCTCTTAGGCATGACAAACCGACTTGCTGACTGTGTGGTTGTTCTCAACATTGAAAACGTTTCGAGGCAGGCTCTCAGGCATGACCACCATACTGGTGATGAATTGTATGCAACATTGCCAACGCCTCGAGACAGGCTCTCAGGCGTCACAAACTGACTCACTGTCTGTGTGATTGTTCTATACATTGCAAAAGTCTCAAAATAGGCTCTTGGGCATGACAAACTTACGTACTGACTGGTTGATTGTTCTCGACATTGCAAACGTCTCAGACAGGCTCTCAGGCATGCCAAACATACTGCTGATGTATTGTTCTCAACATTGCAAACGTCTCGGGACATTCTCTCAGGCATGACAACCATACAGCTGATGGATTGTTTGCAACACTGTGAACGCCTCGAGACAGGCTCCCAGGCGTGGCAACAACAATGCTGGAAGATTGTTTCCAACATTGCGATCGCCTTGAGACAGGCTCTCAGGCATGACAAACTTACTCACTCACTGCTAGTTTCTTCTCAACATTGCAAACGTCTCGAGACAGGCCTTCAGGCATGACAAACATACAGCGGATAAATTATTTGCAAAATTGCAAGCGCCTCGAGACGGGCTCTCAGACAGAACAAACTGACTCACTGAATGTGTGACTGTTCTTAACATTGCAAACGCGTCGAAATAGCCTTTCAGGCATGACAGCCATACTGCTGATGAATTGTTGGCAACATTGCGAATGCCATGAGATAGGCCCTCAAGCATGGCGAACTGATCCACAGACAGCGTGATTGTTCTCAACATTGAGAACGCCTCTAGACAGGCTTTCAGGCGTGACAAACTGACTCACTGACTGTGTGATTGTTCTAAACATCGCAAATGTCTGGAGACAGGCTCTCAGGCATGAGGACTATACTGCCAATGGATTGTTCTCAACAATGCGAACGCCTCGAGACAGGATCTCAGTCATGACAAACTGACTCACTGTCTGTGTGATTGTTCTCAGCATTGCAAACGTTTCTAGAAAAGCACTCACGCATGACAACCATACTGCTGATTGATTGTTTAACCATTGCGAACGCCTCGAGACGGGCTCTCAGGAATACCGAAGTGACTCACTGTCTGTGTGATTTTTCTCAACATTACAAACGTTTCGAGACAAGCACTCACGCATGACAACCATACTGCTGATTGATTGTTTTCACCATTGCGAATGCTTCGAGACAGGCTCTTAGGCATGACAAACTTACGTACAGTCTGTGTGATTGCTTGCAACATTGTAAACGCCTCAAGACGGGCTCTCAGGCATGACAGACATATTGATGACGAATTGTTTGCAACACTGCAAACGCCTCGAGACAGGCTCTCAGAAGTAACAAACTGACTCACTGACTGTGTTATCGTTCTCAACGTTGCAAACGTCTCGAAACAGGCTTTTAAGCATGACTACTAAAAGGATGGTGGATTGTTTGCAACATTGCGAACGCGATGAGATAGGCCATCAAGCATGACAAACTGACTCACTGACAGTGGGGATGTTCTCAACATTGCATACGTCTCCAGACAGGACCTCATGCATGACAACTTTACTGCTGATTAATTGTTTGCAACATTGCAAACGTCTCAGGACAGGCTCTCAGACATGACAACAAAATGCTGATGGATTGTTTGCAACATTGCGAACACCTCGGGCCATGCTTTCCGGCAGGACAAACTGACTCACTGACTGTGTGGTTGTTCTCAACATTGCAATCGTCTCGAGACAGTCTTTCAGGCATGAGAAACAGACTGCCGATGGATTGTTCGCAACATTGCGAACCCTCGAAAGAGGGTTCAGGCATGAAATACTGACTCACTGACTGTGTGATTGTTCTCAACATTGCAAGCGTCTCGAGATAGGCTTTCAAGCATGACAATCATACTGCTGATGGATTGTTTGCAACAATGCAAACGCCACGAGACGTGCTCTAAGACAGGACGAACTGACTCACTGACTGTCTAATTGTCCTCAAAATTGCAAACGTCTCGAGACGATCTCCTAGGCATGACAACCATACTGCTGATGGATTGTTTGCAACACTGGGAACGCCTCGAGACAGGCTCCAAGGCGTGGCAGCAACAATGCCGGTGGATTGTTTCCAACATTGGGATCGCCTCGAGACAGGCTCTCAGGCATGACAAACTTACTCACTGACTGCGTGTTTGTTCTCAACATTGCAAAATCTCAAGAAAAGCACTCACGCATGACAACCATTCTGCTTATGGATTGTTTGCAACACTGGGAACGCCTCGTGACAGGCTCTCAGGCATAACAAACTGACTCACTGACAGTGTGATTGTTCTCAACATTGCAAACGTCTCGAGACAGGCTCTCAGGCATGACGACCATACTGCTGATGGATTGTTCTCAAAATTGCGAAGGAATCGAGACAGGCTCTCAGGCATGACAAACTGACTCACTGATTGTCTTATTGTTCCTAATATTGCACACATCTCGAGACAGGCTTTCAGGCATGCCAAAAATAATGCTTGTGGATTATTTGCAACATTGCGGACACGTCGAAACAGGCTCCCAGGCGTGACAAACTGACTCACTGACTTTGTGGTTGTTCTTATCATTGAAAACGTCTCGAGACAGGCTCTCAGGCATGACGACCATACTGGTGATGAATTGTTTGCAACATTGCGAACGCCTCGAGACAGGCACTCAGGCGTGACAAACTGACTCACTGTCTGTGTGATGGTTCCATACATGGCAAACGTCTCGCAATAGGCCTTTGGGCATGACAAACATACTCACTGATTGCATGATTCTTCGCAACGTTGCAAACGTCTCGAGACGGGCTTTTAGGCATGACAACCATACTGCTGATGGATTGTTTACAACAATGCAAACGCCACGAGACGGGTTCTCAGACAGGACAAACTGACTCACTGACTGTGTAATTGTCCTCAACATTGCAAACGTCTCGAGTCAATCTCCCAGGCATGACAACCATACTGCTGATGGATTGTTTGCAACACTGGGAACGCCTTGAGGCAGGCTCCCAGGCGTGGCAGCAACAATGCTGGTGGATTGTTTCCAACATTGCGATCGCCTCGAGACAGGCTCTCAGGCATGACAAACTTACTCACTGACTGCGTTTTTGTTTTCAACGTTGCAAACGTCTCGAGACAGGCTCTCTGGCATGACAAACTTACTTACTGACTGCGTGTTTGTTTTCAACGTTGCAAACGTTTCGAGACAGGCTCTCAGGCATGGCAACAACAATGCTGGTTGATTCTTTCCAACATTGCGATCGCCTCGAAACAGGCACTCAGGCATGACAAACTTACTCACTGACTGCATGATTGTTCGCAACATTGCAGACGTCTCGAAACATGCTTTCATGCATGACAACCATACTGCTGATGGACTGTTTGCAGCATTGTGAACGCCTTGAGACAGGCTCTCAGTAATGACAAACTGACTCATTGACTGTGTGATTGATCTCAACATTGAAAACTTCTCGAGACAGACTTCTTGGCATGACAGCCATACTGCTGATGGATTGTTTGCAACATAGCAAACGCCTCGAGACAGGCTCTCACGCGTTACAAAATGACTCACTGACTGTGTGATTGTTCTCAAAATTGCAAACGCCTCGAAACCGGCTTTCAAGCATAACGACCACAAGGCTGGTGGATTGTTTGCAACATTGCGAACGCCATAAGGTAGGCCTTCAAGCATGACAAACTGAGTCACTGACAGCGATGTTGTTCTCAACATTGCGTTCGTCTCAAGACAGGACCTCATGCATGACAACCCAACTGCTGATTAATTGTTTGCAACATTGCAAACGCCTCGAGACGGGCTCTCAGGCATGACAGACATATTGATGACGAATTGTTTGCAACATTGCAAACGCTTCCAGAAAGGCCCTCAGGCATGACAAACTGACGCACTTACTGTGTGATTGTTCTCAACATTGCAAACACTTCGAGACATGCTCTCAGGCATGACAACCATACTGCTGATGGATTGTTTGCAGCATTACGAACGACTCGAGACAGGCTCTCAGGCACGACAAACTGACTCACTGACAGTGTGATTGATCTCAACATTGAAAACGTCTCGAGAACGACTCCTAGGCATGACAGCCATACTGCTGGTGGATTGTTTGCAACATTGCGAAAACATCAAGATAGGCTCTCAGGCGTGACAAACTGACTCACTGACTTTGTGGTTTTTCTCAAAATTGAAAACGTCTCGAGACAATCTCTCAGGCATGACAACCATACTGGTGAAGAATTGTATGCAGCATTGCGAACGCCTCGAGACAGGTCTCAGGCATGACAAACTTACTCACTGACTGCATGATTGCTCGAAACATTAAAGACGTCTCGAAACATGCTTTCATGCATGACAACCATACTGCTGATGGATTGTTTGCAGCATTTTGAACTCCTTGAAACAGGCTCTCAGGCATGACAAACTGACTCACTGACATTGTGGTTGTTCTCAAAATTGAAAACGTCTCGAGACAGTCTCTCAGGCATGACAACCATACTGGTGATAAATTGTATGCAACATTGCGAACGCCTCGAGACAGGCTCTCAGGCATGACAAACATACTCACTGACTGCATGATTGTTCTCAACGTTGCTAACGTCTGGAGACGGGCTTTCTAGCATGACAACCATACTGCTGATGGATTGTTTGCATCATAGCGAGCGCCTCGAGACAGGCTCTCAGGCATGACAAACTGACTCACTGACTGTTTGATTGTTCTCGAAATTGCAAACTTCTCGGGACAGGCTCTCAGGCATGACAACCATACTGCTGATGGATTGTTTGCAATATTGCGAACGCCTCGAAACAGGCTCTCTGGCATGAAAAACTCACTCACTGTCTGTGTGATTTTTCTCAACATTGCAAACGTCTCGAGACAAGCACTCACGCATGACAACCGTACTGCTAATTGATTGTTTTCACCACTGCGAACGCCTCGAGACAGGCTCACGGGCAAGACAAACTTGCGCACTGACAGTGTGATCGTTTTCAACATTGTAGACGCCTTGAGACGGGCTTTCAGGCATGACAAACTAACTTACTGACTGTTTGATTTTTCTCGACATTGCAAACGTCTCGGGAAAGGCTCTCAGGCATGACAACCATACTGCTGATGGATTGTTTGCAACATTACGAACGACTTGAGACAGGCTCTCTGGCATGACAAACTGACTCACTGACAGTGTGATTGATCTCAACATTGAAAACGTCTCGAGACCGACTCCTAGGCATGACAGCCATACTGCTGATGGATTGTTTGCAACATTGCAAAAATATCAAGACAGGCTCTCAGGCGTGACAAACTGACTCACTGACTTTGTGGTTGTTCTCAAAATTGCAAACGTCTCGAGACAGTCTCTCAGGCATGACCACCATACTGGTGATAAATTGTATGCAGCATTGCGAACGCCTCGAGACAGGCTCTCAGGCATGACAAACTTACGTACTGACTGTATGATTGTACGCATCATTGCGAACGCCTCGAGACAGTCTCTCAGGCATGACAAACTTACTAGCTCTCTGCGTGATTGTTCTGAACATTGCAAATATCTCGACACAGGCTCTCAGGCACGACAAACTGACGCACTGATTGTCTTATTGTTCTTAATATTGCGAACGCCTCGCGACAGGCCGTCAGGCATGACAACAACAACGCTGGAGGATTGTTTTCAACATTGCGAACGCCTCAAGACAGGTCCTCAGGCATGAAAAACTTACTCACTGAATGCGTGATTGTTCTCAACATGACCAACCTTTTCCATACTGTCTCTCAGGCATGATAATCATACAGCTGATGGATTGTTCGCAACATTGCGATCCCACGAGACAGGCTCTTAGGCATGATAGCCATACTGCTGATGGATTGTTTGCAACGTTGTGCAAGCCTCAAAACAGGCTATCAGGCATGACAAATTTACTCACTGACTGTGTGATTGCTCTCAACATTACGAACGCCTTGAGACAGACTCTCAGGCAGGACAAACGCACTCACTGACTGTTGATTGCTCTCAACATTGCAAACGTCTAAAGACAGGCTCTCAGGCATGACAATCATACTGCTGATGTATCGCTTGCAACATTGCGAACGCCTCGAAACAGGCTCTCAGAAAGGACAAACTGACTCACTGACCGTGTGATTGCTCTCAACATTGCAAACGTCCCGAGACAGGCTCTCAGGCATGAATACCATACTGCTAATGGATTGCGCGCAACATTGCAAACGCCTCGAGACAAGCTCTCAGGAAGGACGACCTCACTCACTGACTCTGTGATTGCTCTCAACATTACAAACTTTTCGAGACAGGCTCTCAGGCATGACAACCGTACTGCTGATGTATTGTTTACATCAATGCGAACGCGTTGAGACGGGCTCGCAGGAATGACAAACTGATGCACTGACTGTATAATTGTTCTCAACATCGCAAACACATAGAGGCAGGCTCTTGGGCATGACAGCCATACTGCTAATGGATTGTTTTTCAACAATCCGGACGCCTGGAGATATGCTCTCAGGCATGACAAACTGAATCACTTACTGTGTGATTTGTCTCATCATTGCAAACGTCTCGAGACATGCTCTCAGGCATGAAAACTATACTGATGATGGATTGTTTGCAACATTGCGAACGCCTCGAGACAGGCTCTCAGGCATGACCAACTGACGGACTGACTGTTTGATTGTTCTCAACATTGCAAACGCCTAGAGGCAGGCTCTCAGGCATGACAACCATACTGCTAATGGACTATTTTGCAACTTTTCGAACGCCTTTGGACAGGCTCTCAGGCATGATAATCGTACTGCTGATGAATTATTTGCAACAGTGCGCACGTCTCGAGACGGGCTCTCAGGAATGACGAACTGATACACTGACTGTATAATTGTTCTCAAAATTGCAACCGCATAGAGGCAGGCTCTCAGGCATGACAACCATACTGCTGATGTATCGCTTGCAACATTGCGAACGCCTCGAAACAGGCTGTCAGAAAGGACAAACTCGCTCACTGACTGTGTGATTGCTCTCAACATTGCAAACGCCTCGAGACAGGCTCTCAGGCATGACAAACGTACTGCTGATGGATTGTTTGCATCAATGCGAACGCCTCGAGACGCGCTCTCAGGAATGACAAACTGATACACTGACTGTGTGATAGCACTCAACATTTCAAATTTCTCCAGACCGGCTCTCAGGAATGACAACCGAACTGCTGATGGATTTTTTGCAACATTGCGAACGCCTCCAGACAGGCTCTCAGGCATGACCAACTGACTGACTGACTGTTTGATTGTTCTCAACATTGCAAACGCCTAGAGGCAGGCTCTCAGGCATGACAATCATACTGCTAATGGACTGTTTTGCAACTTTTCGAACGCCTTGAGACAGGCTGTCAGGAATCACAAACTGATACACTGACTGTATAATTGCTCTCAGCATTGCAACCGCAGAGAGGCAGGCTCTCGGGCATGACAACCATAATGCTAATGGATTGTTTTGCAACATTGTGGACGCCTGAAGACATGCTCTCAGACATGACAACTATACTGCAAATGGACTGTTTGGCAACATGGCGAACGCCTGAGACAGGCTCTCAGGTATGACAAACGGAATCACTTACTGCGTGATTGTTCTCAACATTGCAAACGTCTCGAGACAGGCTCTCAGGCATGCCAACCGTACTGCTGATCGATTGTTTGCAACATTGCGAACGCTCTAGACAGGCTCTCAGGCATGACAAACTGACTCACTGACGGTGTGATAGCTCTCAACATTTGAAATGTCTCCAGACAGGCTCTCAGGCATAAAAACCATATTGCTGAGGGATTGTTTGCAACATTGCGAACGCCTCGAGACAGACTCTCAGGCATGACAAACTGACGCATTGACTGTGTGATAGCTCTCAACATTTCAAATATCTCTAGTCAGACGATCAGGCATGACAACTGTACTGTTGAAGGATTGTTTGCAACAGTGCGAACGCCTCGAGACAGGCTATCGGGCATGGCAAGCTGTCTCGCTGACTGCTTGATAGTTCTCAACATTGCGAACGCCCGGAGGCAGGCTGTGAGGCGTGGCAAACTGACTCACTGTATATGTGATTGACCTCAAAATTGCAAACGTGTCGAGACAGGCTCTCGTAAATTACAAGCGTATTGCTGATGGATCGTTTTCAACATTGCGAACGCCTCGAGACAGACTTTCAGGCAGGACAAACTCGCTCACTGACTGTTGGTTGCTCTCAACATTGCAAACGTTTCGAGACAGGCTCTCAGGCATGACAATCATACTGCTGATGGGTTGTTTGCAATATCACGACCGCCTCGTGACAGGCTCCCAGGCATGACCAACTGACTGACTGACAGTTTGATTGTTCTCAACATTGCAAACGCCTAGAGGCAGGCTCTCAGGCATGACAACCATACTGCTAATGGACTGTTTCGCAACTTTTTATACGCCTCGAGAGAGGCTCTCAGGCATGACAACCATACTGCTGATGGAGTGTTTGCAACATTGCGAACGCTTTGAAACAGGCTCTCAGGAAGGACAACCTCACTCACTGACTGTGTGATTGCTCTCAACATTTTAAATATTTCGAGACAGGCTCTCAGGCATGACAACCGTACTGCTGATGGATTGTTTGCAACAATGCGAACCCCTCGAGACGGGCTCTCAGGAATGACAACCTGATACACTGACTGTATAATTTTTATCAACATTGCAACCGCATAGAGGCAGGCTCTTGGGCATGACAAACATAATGCTAATGGATTGTTTTGCAACATTGCGGACGCATGAAGGCATGCTCTAAGGCATGACAACTATACTGCTAATGGACAGTTTTGCAACATTGCGAACGCCTCGAGACAGGCTCTTAGACATGACAGCCATGCTGCTGATGGATTGTTTGCAACGTTGTTAACGCCTCGAAACAGGCTATTAGGCATGACTAAATTTCTCCCTGACTGTGTGATTGCTCTCAACATTGGGAACGCCCGAGACAGACTCTCAGGCAGGACAAACTCACTGACTAACTGTTGATTGCTCTCAACATTTCGAACGCCTTGAGACAGGCTCTCAGGCATGACAACCATTACTGCTGATGGATTGTTTGCAACATTACGAACGCCTCGAGACAGGCGCCGAGGCGTGACAAACGGACTCAATGTCTGTGTGATTATTCTCAACAATGTAAAATTCTCAAGAGAGGCTCTCAGGCATGACAAGCATACTGCTGATAGATTGTTTGCAACCTTGCGAACGCCTCTAGACAGGCTCTCAGAAAGGACAAACTCACTCACTGACTGCGTGATTGCTGTCAGCATTGCAAAGTGTTGGAGACAGGCTCTCAGGCATGACAACCATACTGCTGATGGATTGTTTGCAATATCACGAACGCCTCGTGACAGGCTCTCAGGCATGAAAAACTAACTCACTGACAGTGTGATAGTTCTCAAAATTCTAAATGTCTCGAGACAGGCTCTTAGGCATTACAGCCATACTGCTGATGGATTGTTTGCAACGTTGTGAAAGCCTCGAAACAGGCTATCACGCATGACAGAATTATTCACTGACTGTGTGATAGCTCTCAGCATTGCGAGCGCCTCGAGACAGAACCTCAGACAGGACAAACGCTCTCATTGACTGTCGATTGCTCTCAACATTGCAAACGTCTCGAGACGGGCTCTCAGGCACGACAATCATACTGCTGCTGGATTGTTTGCAACGTTGCGAACGCCTCGAGGCAGGCACTCAGGAATGACAAACTGACTCACTGACTGTGTGATTGCTCTCAACATTGCTAACGCCTCGAGACAGGCTCTCAGACATGACAACCGTACTGCTGATGGATTGTTTGCAACGTTGCGAACGATTGGAGACAGGCTCTGTGGCGTGAAAAACTGTAAAACTGTCTGTGTGGTTAATCGCAACATTGCAAAGGTCTCGAGACAGGCTTTCAGACATGAAAAAAAGAGGCTCACTGACTGTGTGATTGTACTCAAAATTGCAAACGTCTCGAAACAGGCTCTCAGACATGACAACCATATCAGACGGATTGTTTGCAAAATTGCGAACGCCTCGAGACAGGCTCGGAGGCGTGTCAAACTGTCTCACTGTCTGTGTGATAGCTCTCCACACATCGAATCTCTCGAGACAGGCACTCAGGAATGACAACCGTACTGCTGATGGGTTGTTTGCAACATTTCGAACGCCTCAACACAGGCTCTCAGGCTTGAAAAACTGACTCACTGACTGTATGATTGTTCTCATCATTGCAAAAGCCTAGAGGCAGACTCTCAGGCATGACAACCATACTGCTAATGGATTGTTTTGCAAAATTGCGAAAGCATCGAGACAGGCACTCAGGAATGACAAACTGACTCACTGTCTGTGCGATTATTCTCAACATTGAAAACTTCTCGAGATAGGATCTCAGGCATGACAACCATACTGCTGATGGATTGTTTGCAATATCACGAACGCCTCGTGACAGGCTCTCAGGCATGACACACTGACTCACTGACTGTGTGATATTTCTCAAAATTTCAAAGGTCTTGATAAAGGCGCTCAGGCATGACAACCGTACTGCTGATGGATTGTTTGCAACATTGCGAACGCCTCGACACAGGCTCAAAGGCATTACAGTCATACTGCTGATGGATTGTTTGCAACGCTGTGAAAGCCTCGAAGCAGACTATCATGTATCACAGAATTATTCACTGACTGTGTGATTGCTCTCAACATTGCGAACGTCTCGAGACAGAACCTCAGACAGGACAAACGCTCTCATTGACTGTCGATTGCTCTCAACATTACAAACGTCTCGAGACGGGCTCTCAGGCATGACAATCATACTGCTGCTGGATTGTTTGCAACATTGCGAACGCCTCGAGGCCGGCACTCAGGAATGACAAACTGACTCACTGACTGTGTGATTGTTCTCGAAATTGCAAACGTCTCGAGACAGGCTCTCAGGCATGACAACCATACTGCTATTGGATTGTTTTGCAACATCGCGGACGCCTGAAGACATGCTCTCAGGCATGACAAACTGAATCACTGACTGTGTGATTTTTCTCGTCATTGCAAACGTCTCGAGACATGCTCTCAGACATGACAACTATACTGCTAATGGACTGTTTTGCAACATTGCGAACGCCTCGAGACAGGCTCTCAGGAATGTCAAAATGACTCACTGACGGTGTGATAGCTCTCAATATTTCAAATGTCACCAGACAGGCTCTCAGGCATGACAACCGTACTGTTGATGGATTGTTTGCAACATTGCGACCGCCTTGAGACAGGCTCTGAGGCATTTCAGTCATACTGCTGATGAATTGTTTGCAACGCTGTGAACGCCTCGAGACAGACCCTCAGGCAGGACAAACGCTCTCACTGACTGTCGATTGCTCTCGACATTGCAAACGTCTCGAGACAGGCTTTCAGGCATGACAATCACACTGCTGATGGATTGTTCGCAACACTGCGGACGCTTCGAGACAGGCTCTCAGGCATGACAAACTGACTCACTGACGGTGTGATAGCTCTCAGCATTTCAAATGTCTCCAGACAGGCTTCAGGTCTGACAACCGTACTGCTGATGGATTGTGTGCGACATTGCGAACGCCTCGAGACAGGCACACAGGAAGGACAAACTCACTCACTGACTTTGTGATTGTTCTCAAAATTGCAAACGTCTCGAGACAGGCTCTCGAAAATTACAAGCGTGGTGCTGATGGATTGTTTGCAACATTGCGAACGCCTCGTGAAAGGCTCTCAGGCATGACAATCGGAATCACTGACTGTGCGATAATTCTCGAAATTTCAAATGTCTGGAGACAAGCGCTCAGACATGACAACCGTACTGCTGATGGATTGTTTGCAACATTGCGAACGCCTCGAGACAGGCTCTCAGGCATGAAAAACTGACTCACTGACGGTGTGATTGCTTTCAGCATTGCGAAGTTCTCGAGACAGGCTATCAGGCATGTCAACCATACTGCTGATGGATTGTTTGCAATATCACGAACGCCTCGTTACAGGCTCGCAGGAAGGACAAACTCTCTCACTGACTGTGTGATTGTTCTCAAAATTGCAAACGTCTCGAGACAGGCTCACGAAAATTACAAGCGTGTTGCTGATGGATTGTTTGCAACATTGCGAACGCCTCGTGAAAGGCTCTCAGGCATGACAATCGGAATCACTGACTGTG
>JAABKJ010003284.1:0-26251 GCA_011634705.1 Andricus grossulariae
TCTGACACTGTCATCCGTCAACGACTCATTAATGTCTTTGTCCTTCGTTCATAATTCAAGTTTTTTGTTTTATTTTATACATTTTATAAGTGTTTGATATTTTTACTACTTTTACGTTTTAAGTGGAGTTTTTGTTTCTTTGAATTGCTTTGATGGTTTTTTTACCATCATTGAATCAGCAATCAATGTTTTGACTGATGAGGGCTAACATAGCAGCCGAAACGTATCGACAAATTTCAAATTATATTTCGCTGAATTTTTATTGATCTTGACCTGTCATTGGAGACTATTTCGACACAATTCTACAAGGTCGTGACTTTATTATCAACAATTTTAATGAAAGTTCGAAAATATAAAGGGATTGGAAGAGTTTGCACAAGATTTTTAAAGATTTCACAAGATTTTAAAATATGTATATCAAAGGAGTTTAAGGAATTTTAAATATTTAGCAGGATTTCAATGATTTGACGAGATTTCAAAGGATCTTCAGAGATTTTGAGATATTCCAAAATATATCCCCGGATTTTATAAGATTTTGAACAATTTCATAAGATTTCCAGGCATTGCAAAAGTTTTGGGGTATTTATATAATTTATACAAATCAAGGGATTTTACCAAATTTTAAGCGTTTTCAGGAAGTTTAATCAGATTTCAAAAGCTTTTACAGGATTTCGAGAGATACCTGAGGATTTTGACGTATTTTTAAGGATTTTAAGGAATTAGGAACGATTTTCACAGATCACAAAGGATTTTGAGAGATTTTAAGGAATTTCAAGAAATTTGAAAGGGCTTGGATGATTTTACCGGATTTTAAAGAATTCTAAAGATTTCAAAATATATCCATGGATTTTAGAGTGTTTGAAGGATTTTCAGGGATTTCAAGGAACTTTAAATAAATTTTTCAAGATATAAAACGATCTTAAAATATTGTTAGGTATTTCAAGAAATTCGGAAAGATTCCCACGGATTTTAAAGATTTCGATAAATTTTGAAGGGATTTCATATATTTTAAGGAACCTCGTAATACTTCAAAATATTTCACGGAGTTTCTAGGATTTGAACCAAGTTTGAGGGATTTCCACGGATTTTAATGGGATTTTTCAAATTTCAAGCTTGGATGTAAATTAATCTGTTTTGGTTGAAGATTCAACTATTTTTTTAAAAATTCGTCATTTTTGGATTAAATTTAACTGTTTTTGGTATAAAATTTAAATCTTTTGTTAAATTTTATGTTGCAACTTAATTTCTTCAACTGAAAATTTCAATATTCCATTTTTTGTTGAAAACTAACCTTTTTTAGTTCAAAATTACACTATTTGATTGAAAATGTATCTTTTTGGTAGAAATTTAATCTTATTGATTGAAAATTCACTTGATAAGTTGAAAATTCAATTATTTTGTGAAAAATTAATTTTACTTGATTAAAAATTAATTTTTTAAACTGAAATTTTAACTATTCTACTTTAAGTTGAAATTTTATCTTTTTTAATTGAAAATTCAACTACCTGATAGAAGATTTAACTATTTTTTTGGAAATTAGTTTTTTTTTTAACGGAAAATTAATTTTCTCAACAAAAATTTGAGTAATCCAGTTTTGATTAGAAATTGATCGTTTTTAGTTGAAAATTCAACCATTAAATTTTTCATTGAGAATTCATCATTTTTGGTTGCAAATTCATCTTCTTGGTTGAAAGTTGAACTTCTCTATTAAAAATTCATTATACTGGTTGAAGATTCAATTATTTTATTGGAAATTCATTGTTTTGTATAGTTTAAAACTTTTTTCTTGGTTTAAAGTTTTTTTGTTGTTGAAATGTCTACCTTTATATTTTTTGTTCAAAGTTATTCTCATTTGATTAAAAAATAATTCTACCATTTGGTTGAAAATTCATCTATTTTGTTGAAAATTCTTTTTGTTTTGTTGAAAATTAAATTCACAGCGTTTAGATAAACATCCCAAAATTCAGTAAAAAACAAATGTGATTTGTTGTAAATTTCTCTTTTTAGTAGAAAATTAATATTCTTGATTGAAAATTTAACTGCAAAATTAAAGTTGAAGTACTTTATTGAATATTCATTTTATCAGATGAAGATCCATTTCTTTGGTTGAAAATTCAACTATTATGTTGGATATTTGTTGTGGTTCTTTGCTGTTGTTAAAAATGATTTTTTTACTGAAAATTTAAACATTCCAATATTGGTTGAAAAAACTGATCTTTTTACTTGAAAATTCCTCTTTTTTTTGGTAGAAATTTAATTTTCTGGGTTGAAAATTCATCCGTTTATTTGAAAATTTAATTATTAATTGAAAAATAATTTCAGTTTGTTTGAAATTAATCTTTTTAACTGAAAATTTAACCATTCTATTTCAAGTTGAAAATGCATATTCTGTTGTTGAAAATTCAACTATTTCATTCAAAATTCACGTATTTCGTTGAAAATTCGTAATTTGAGTTGAAAATTCATTTCTATAGTTGAAAATTTAAGTATTTTATTGAAAATTAATTTTTGTTGCTGAAAACGTAACTTCCCATTTTGCTTGAAAATTTTTCTTTTTTAGTTGAAATTCATTTATTTTGTTGAAAACTTGTCTGTTTTGGGTAAAAATTCGATTTTTTTTTAGTTTAAAATTGAATAATTTTCTTGAGAATTAATTTTTGTTAAAAATGTACATTTTTGTGTTGAAAAATCAACTGTTTTGCAGAAAGTTCGTCAGCTTGTATAGGGATTAGGCAATTTAATGAATTCCTTTTCTGCTATAATTTCTATAGATAAG
The DNA here is from genome assembly GCA_011634705.1 of Andricus grossulariae. NCBI lineage: Eukaryota > Metazoa > Arthropoda > Insecta > Hymenoptera > Cynipidae > Andricus > Andricus grossulariae. The sequence continues at coordinate 2,777 of JAABKJ010003284.1, forward strand.
CCAAACATTTTACTGCAAATTAGTTTGACAGAACAGTATAATACTTTTGCAAAATTCTGCGATTTTTAATTATTATTATGCACTAATTTTTATAGTCCTTCATTAAAATTGTTTTAAATATTAAACTTGGTATTAACTAAGCCAAATATGAGATTTAAGAATCTTTTAATCTTTTATACATTTTTTTCAAACTTGAAATACTTTATTTTATATTACAATTTAATCTCTCTTTGATCTTCAGATCCTAATTTGATAGAACACACAATCTTAAATTCCCCCTTGTCATTTTAAATGGAGTTTTCTTCTTTAGAATACAAAATTATAGAACAGGAACAAGAAAGAGTAACTTACAGTTGCTACTTAAAATTCTTGGGGGGACTGAAGAATTGAAGAATTACCTGGTTTAAAATCTTAAATGAATATATTTTGTTTAAAATTTGTATTATTTCACTAGAAATCAGAATTTTATGAGAAATTCTAGGAAATTGCTTCGAGTAAGAGATTCTAGTCCTCTCAAAGTTTTTCAAATTATTTCTTCTACGTGTTCATAATAATTGAGGATATAAGTTACTCTATTAAGTCGTTTATAGGTTACAAGTAAATATATTTATATAATTTTAAATGAAATTGACCCCACTTCTTTATAATTATTTCTTAATTTATTTATTTGATTTTATTTGGTTGGATTTTTTCATTGATAACTCAAAAGTTATGTTTAATGTTCGAATTAAAAACAAATCTTTGTATATATTTTAACATTTTGATTTTACATTTTTAATGTATATAATAGTACCAATTTAAAACGAATAATCCAATGCACTATCTTTTTTTTTTAAATATGGATTATGATACCGTAAATTGTTGGGGTGACATAATTTTAATAAAGCCTAAAATAAGTCAAAATACTCTCTGAATCTGAATTAGTAGAAATTTTACTAATGCAATTAGTAGCATTGTATCTGACTGTTAAAGTAGTAATTTTATCAGTTTCTACTAAATTAAATGGTAAGATTTATGTTACTAAATGAATTAGTAAGGGTATTCTATTAATCTTCTTAGTAGTGCCGACTTACTAATTCAATGAGTAGCAATGAATTGCTATGGAAAAATAATTTAATAATTTTTTTAATACTTTCTGCTGGTTTTTGAGTTTTAATTGAGAAAATATAATGTTTTCATAATTTATATTCTAAGTTTATATAGTTATACTAATAATAATTGTGTATGAACGATGCAATATTTAAAACCCAAACAATATTGGGATCCCGCTGCGCTACAATACACCATCTATTTTTTCAGTGCCGCCAAAATGTGAACTCGTGAAATCAGGTAGAATAACACCGTCCTCAGAAATTAACATATTAAAATTATTATTATTTTATAACATTTTTGATAGAAAATAAAATTAGATTTTTATTACCATTTTAATCATTTGTTCAAAGTAAAAAAAGTTAGGTTGCTATAAAATCATTGTATCGATGATTTTTAAGTATTTTTTTTATTTTTCAAACTTTTCACTTTTGAGGTAGCACTTATAACAATCAGATCCAGTTTTCCTAAGCTACAAAAATATTATTTAACCTACATTTTAAACAGAATTAAAAACTCTTTTGTGTTCAAAAAAGCCTTTTTTGAACCACTGTATTGGTAAACTAATAAGTTAAAATAAAAGTATCTACATAATTTAAAGCGGGAGAATTTTAATTTAGTTTATTTAATTTTTTAAAGTGAAAATTGAACTACTATGTTTCATAATTGATGGTTTTTAGTTTAAAATTCAAATATTCATCTCTTTGTTAGAAAATTCAACAGCTTTTTTGCAATTGTTTCTCTCCCTTGACGACTGAAAAATCTTTTTAGGTTGAAAATTAAACTTATATCGAAAAGTAGTTTTTTTTTTGTTAAATTCAACTGTTTCTGAATAAACATTAATTTTTGTTGGTTCAAGATTCATAATTTCGATTAAAAATTTATCTCTTTGGTTGAAAAGTGAGTTATTTGTTGAAAATTAATTTTTTTGCCCGAAAATTGAAACTGAAAAATTGAATCTTAATGTAGTCGTTAGCTAAAGACGGATTTTACGTTTGAAAATTCTTTTAAATGAAATTATTGTAGATAACATATTAAATTCAATACAGAACACTTTAAATTCTTAAGATTTCAAGCCGAAATATATTGAATTTTCAACACAAAAAGACGAATTTGAAATAAATAAATAAATAAATAATTTTCAACCAAATAGTTGCATTGACAACAAAATAGATAAACTTTCCAGTAAAAGAGACGAGTTTTTCCAAAAATAGTTAAAGATTTTACTAACTGGTAAACTTTCCAAGACAAAAAGACGAATTTTTTCGAAGACAGTTGAATTTTTAACAAAAATGTTACTTTTGAACCAAGAAAGATAAATTTTCAACCAAGCAGGATGACTTTTCTACCATGAAATTCATGACTTCAACAAAAGAGTCGAATTTTCCATAAATAATTAGATTTTTAACAAAATAGTTGAATTTCTAACCAAATAGTTAGATTTTCAGCAGACATAGGTGCATTTTCAATCAAATGGTCGAATTTTCAAATAAAAATGATTAAAATTCAATGAAATATTTGAATTTTTAAGACAAAAAGACAAATTGTTTAGAAGACAGTTGAATTTTCATTAAAAACGTTTATTTGCTACCAAGAAAGATGAATTTTCTACCATGAAAAGTCAACAAAAGAATAAACTTTTTAAGCTAAAAAGTCGAATGTTTTAGAAAACAGTGAACTTTAAAACGGAAGAGATGAATTTTTAACAAAAAAAAAAAGATAATTTTCAATCAAGAAAGATAAATCTTTAACAAGATATTTAAATTCTTAACCAAAAAGTTCAACGCTCAAAAAACAAGAATAATTTTCTACCCAAAAATACGACTTTAAAAAAAAATCTATGATTTTTCTACCAAATAGTTGAATTTTCAAAAAACAAGATTAATTTTCTACACAAAAAAAAGACTTTTTAACAAAATACATACATTTTCTACCAAATAGTTGAATTTTTAACTTATACCATACACAGGATGAAGTTTCAACCAAAAATGGAAAGTTACATTTTCAGATAAATTATATGATAGGAAAAAATAACTTTGAACATAAAAAACGAATTTTCAACCAAAAAAATGAATTTTCTACAAAGAAGATTAATGTTCTATCACAAAAGGCGAATTTCCTACTTATGTAATATACAGGATAAAGTTTTAACCAAACGTGGAATGGTTAAATTTTTAGATAAAAAAAAGTTCTAACAAAAAAATGAATTTTCAACAAAGTCGTTAAATTATCAACCAAAAAGATGAATTTTTTACCAAGAAAATTAATGAAATAACAAAAAAGATGAATGTTCAACGAAATACATGAATTTAAAAAAAAATCAATTTTAAAGCCAAAAAGACGAATTATCTACAAACAAGTTAAATTTTCAAACCAAAAATATGGGTTTTCAACTAAAAAGCTCATCTTCAAGTCAACTAATCGACTTTTTAATAAAAAAATATGAATTATCAACGAAGCATGTAAAAGTAGATATTTCAACCAAACAATTGCATTTTTAACCAAAAAAGATAAATTTTCAAACAAGAAGATTAAATTTCTACTAAGAAAGACGAATTTTCCACAAAATACACGAATTTTCTACCAAAAAGTTTATGAAAGAAATTTTCATCAAATTAGTTCAATATTTTCAACCAAACAGATGAATCTTTAACTAAACAAATTAATTTTTGACAAAGCAGTTGAATTTTTGATAAAAAGATGACTTTTTAACAAGATAATTAAATCTTCAACAAAATAATAGAATTTTTAATCAAACAAGATGAATTCCGAACCAAAAACATAATAGCAGCTTTTTCAATAAAAAAATGAACTGTTACTCAAAAATATAGTTGGCTTCTCTTTGTTTATCTAAGTTCGTAATGTTATTTCCACTTACAACACCCCCTTCCCCCGCCCCCTCCCAGAAATTGCAACCTTAGTTTTTTAAACTAAATTTTTAATTAAATTAAATTTATTAATTACTTTTAATTACATTTTTAACTAAAACTCTATTATTTTATAACACCCTCCCCCCCTCAAACTGCTAACGTAGTTTGTGAAAAGTACCGCCAGGCCACTTTTTCTTTTAGGACTACACCATTGCTTGTAATCCAGAGAAAAATCCATCTATATTCCAGGTTAATCCACTCATAATCCTGCTAATTCCAACTCGTGTGGAAAAATCTTCTGGCCCTGATCCGGCCCAGAACGGATCGTTTGGTTCCCAGTCATGAAGCTGACCAGATGGTCTCGCCTGGGCCTGCCCAAAAGTGTAACTGTTTTTTTACCAGCCCCTGGCCAGACCGTATGGTCAGCCGCTAATGGCTAATGAGCCAATGATTGATTAGCCGCTAATTCGAGGACGGTCAGCCACTGGCTGGACTCTCTTTATTATTTTTATTGATTTGAAAAAAAAACAAATTTTTCTCTATGAGTGTATTTAGCTGATGAGCGTCAAACCTGAACCAGACCAGAATGTTAAGGTGACAAGAAAAAAATTCTTGATTTAATAGTGTGAATTTCTGATTTTCTATCATTTTAGACGTCCTGTAACTTTTTCGAAATATGTCAAGGAAAAATTTGCTGATCAGACGTCGAACTTTTATGTTCTGTGGCAGCTGATCAGCGCCAGTCCTGGACCAGACCAGATCTTCTAGACCGTGATTAGAACTTTTATTTTTTTTTTGACAGCTGATCAGCGTCAGACCTGGGCCAGATCAGATCTTCCAGACTAGACAGTATAGATGTAGCCAGATCTGGGCCAGACTTGAGCCAGGCCTGACACCAAACTGCCTTAACATTTTTAAATACGGGAAGTAATTCAGGTAATCCAAGTAATTAACTTGTAATGTACAGTAATCTAGGTAATTCGAAATAATACACATAAAGGTAATCCAAATAGTATTCAACAATTTTGTTAAAATGTCATTTTTTTGTTTAAAATTCATCTACTTGGTTGAAAATTGAACTATTTTGTTAAAAATTCATTTTTCTGGTTGAAGATTCTTGATTTTAGTTGAAAATGGTTTGGTTGAAACTTTAACTATATTGCTGAAAATCCTTTTCTTTTTGTGTTAAACATTACTTTTTTTTTAATTGAAACTTTAACTGTTTCATTTTTGGCGAAAACTTGTCTTTCTTAGTTAAAAATTAATTATGTATTTTCTTAACAATTCGTTTTTCTTGTTAGGAAATTAATCTTCTTGCTTCAAATTTTACCTACTTGTTTGAAAGTTGAATCTCTTTGCTAAAAATTCATTTTTGGTTGGAGATGCATAATTTTAGTTGAAAATTAAACTATTTTGTTGAAAATTCTTTTTTTTTTAGTTAAAAATTAATTTTTTTAAATTGAAAACGTAACTATTCCATTCTTAGATGAAAATGTATCTTTTTTAGTTGAAAATGCAACAACTTGCTTGAAAATTGAACTACTCCGTTAAAAATTCATTTTTCTGATTGGAGATTCTTGATTTAAGTTGAATATTTTTTGGGTTAAATATTTATTTTTTTAAATGAATATTTTGCTATTTTATTTTTGGTGAAAATTTGTATTTGTTAGTTTAAAATATTGGATTTTGGCGAAACTTGTTTTTCTTTGTAGAAAATTAAGATTCTTTCTCAAAAATTCAACTATTTTTTTAAACATCGATTTTTTTGTTAAAAATTCATATTCTTGGTTAGAAGTTCAACTAGTTGTTTGAAAATTGAACTATTTTGTTGCAAATTCATTTTTTGGTTGAAATCGAATTAAAAACTTCAGCGTTTCATCTTAAATTCAATATGGTACCCACATATAATTGAAAATTCATCTCTCTGCTTGAAAATTAATTTTCTTGGTTGAAAATTTGACTACTTTATTGAACATTCGTTTTTTTTTTGGTAAAAAATTATTTTTTTTTATTTGAAAATGTAAATATTCCATTTTTAGTTGAGAATGTATCTATTTTATTATAAATTAAACAATTTTGTTACAAAGTAATCATGTTTGCTTGAAAATTCGCATGAGTCTAGTTCAGGCTGAGTAATCCACCATAATTTTATGTAATCCAGAGTAATTCTATTTAATCCGGAGCAATCTTATGTAATACATTATACTAAATTACATTATGCATATATATATACACATATATTTTAATTTTTAACCAAAAACTGTAATAGTTAAATTTTCAGATGAAAAATTAAATTTGAACACAAAAAATCTAATTTTTCATCAAAATAGTTAAATTTTCAACCAAAGAGGTGTGTCTTTAAAAACAAATTTGCAAATTAGTTCAACTTTCAACCAAGAAGTTGAGTTTTCTACAAAAAAGGAGGAATTTTCAACAAAGGAGTTAAATTTTCATCAAAAAAGATCAATTTTCCACCAAAAAGATTAATTTTCTATCAAAGAAGTCGAATTTTCAATCAAATACATGACATATCCATAAAGTTGTTGCATTTTAAAGTAAAAAAAACGAGTTTTCTACAAACAGTTTAAGTTTCCACTCGAAAATAAGATTTTTCAACAAGGAAGTTAATTTTATACCAAATAGTTAAATTTGCATATAATATTTAAATTTGTAACCAAATAGTTGAATTTTCTACCAAAATAGTTGGAGTTTCAAACCAAAAAGACGATTTTTCTAAAAAACAATTGAATTTTCAACACGAAAATATGAATTTTTAGCACAAAAATATGAATTTTTAGCACAAAACTTAATCTTCAATCAAATTATTAAAATTTCAGACAAATTGTTGAATTTTCAAGACATAAAATAGAATTGTCTACAGAAGAGTTCAATTTTTAACAAAATAGTTAAAAATTCAACTACTTTTTTTAGAGTTGAAGTACTGTGTTAAAAATTCATTTTTTTTATTAAAGATTCATCATTTGAGATGAAATTTTTTTTGTTTTGTTTCAAAATAAGTCTATAATTTTGTTAAGTGAAATTTTAACTATCCCATTTTTGGTTGAAAATTGATAATTTTTAGTTAAAAGTTCAATTGTGTGATTGACGGTTCAACTATTTTTTTGAAAATTGATCTTTTTTGTTCAATTTCAAGGTTTTTTAAATTTTCAAATGTTTTTTTTTTTTAAGTTTTAAATTAAGTATTTTTTTTGTGGAAATATATACTGTTTTTTATTTAAAATTAAAATCTTTTTTATTTGAAATATCAGCTATTAGGATATTTTTCGTTAATAATTCATATTTCTTTGTTGAACATTGAACTACTTGATTGAAAGTTGAAGTACTTTATTAAAAATTCATTTTTTTTAAATTCATCATTTCAGTTGAAAGCTCACCTGTATGATTGAAAATTTAACTATTTTGTAGACGATTCGTTGTTTTTTTTTTGTTGAAAATTAATTTTTTTACCTGAAAGTTTAACTTTTACATTTTTGGTTGAAAGTTGATATTTTTTGGTTGAAAATTCAACTTCTTTGTAGAAAACTAGTTTTATTCGCTTTAAAATTCAACAGTATGGTTGGAAATTAACTTGTTTTCGTTATAAATCCAGACTGCTGGTTTGAAAACTCAACTGTTTTGTGGAAAATTCGTCTTTTTGTCTTGAAAATTCAAAATTTTGGATGAAATGTTTTTTCTTTATTGGTCTCCTATGTATAAGATTTTTTTTATGCTTAAAGAAAAAATTTACAACAGTCAAGGAAAAGTCAGGGAAAATAAAACTGTAGTTGAAAGATCGTATTTTCGATGGAAAATTCAATTACTTCTTTGAAAGTTGAGCTACTTTCTTGAAAATTCATTTTTTTTGTTGAAGATTCATCACTTTAGTGGAAAATTATTCTCTTTGGTTAAAAATTGAACTATTATGTTAATAATTGTTTTTTTAGTTGCAAATTCAACACATTGGATCATTTAAAATCACTGATTTTATCAGTGATCAAAGGACCCCGCAAAAATGTAAGGAAAAGGCCTTTCGGTGGAATTAACTGACATTTATTTTGCAGTTTATCAGACTAGAAGAATTTCCCAAAAGGACTTGAACCAATTATGGCTAGTTTTCTGTGCGGGGCCTTTGACTGATTTAAAAAGTCACTTCAAAGTCACAGTCGTCAAATCCGCATTATTTGAATCAGTCAAAATTTACTTCGAATCAGTCACTATTGACTGATTCAAATTTAAACTGTGCGATAAACCTCTTTAAATGTTTAAATCTTCTAAGAATTGTTGTAAAATAAAATTTAAATAATTGTGGATAGCTGCCTTCAGAGATGAGAAAGCTAAATTAACCCAGGGTTAAATGTTTTCTATTTCAATTGATATTTAAACAATTTCACCTTGGCTATTTGAATCTCAACAAGAAGAGGAACAGTATCAAGGAAGATTATCTAGTTTTAGCTGCATCCAATGTACCTTGTGAAAAACCAGTCGCGACTAGATTTCAATTCTGTGGATGAACTGCGTGCCTGTCCATAACCAAATAAAATTATAGCGACTGGGTATTAAATCATTTATACGGTGAAGCAAAGTGATACTTGAGATTCAATTTAGAGAGCATAAAATCAAGGACTTAAAGAAATATTGAAATAAAATCTGCCCTGATGAAATCCTCCTTCTCCTTATAATTCAGAAAATGACACTTTTCCTGGGGGAAAAAAATGAAAATTTACACCCACCTCATGGTCTTTTACACCCATCTCATGGCCCCAACTCATGGCCTTTTCCAAATGACTGACTTATGAAGGAATGCATTATCTTTGTGAAATAAGAAATACAGTGAAACCCGGATTTAGCTCCCCTGGATTTTGCCCTTCCGAGAATTGACGCCGCGCCGTGGGGATACGTGAGAGGCGTTTGCGGGGGGGATGTGCGGTGCGCATTCGGGCGTGACAAAACAGAGAGAGAAACAGGAGAGAGATAAAACAGAATAGAGACAAAATAGTTCCGAGTCTCTGATTTCAACGTCAAGGTCAGCCCTAAGGCCGGCGCTAAATCCAGGTTCAACTGTAGAAGGGTTTCTGACCGGGGCTACGAAACCCTAAAAACGCGAAAATTATAGAAAACTTGTAATAATAAAGGTTTGGAATTCTCTTTTTAAACTAAAATCGCTTTTTAAGTAAAAATTAAAGAACAGATACTTTTTTTGTGAGAAAAATAAGATTGCATTAAACTTATATGAAAAAAAAGAAGCATCAGCGGAAGTGAATAATGCACTAAGGGTTACCGATCCTTTCCTATAATACAAGAAAGATTAGCTTGAAATAGGGAAAGCTTGTTCCACCGGTTCCTGTTAAAAAAACAGCACCATGAATTATTTAAAATATTTATGACTTCGGCAATCTCTTACTTGGTGTAATTAATTTTTTTTTACTATTTTGAAGTATATATCTATTATTTTAGTAACTGAACTAGTTCTTTCTGATCACTGATTATTTAATGCTATATTATATTGATAAAAACTATTGAACTCATATTGCGAATTCCATAAAAATTAGGGTGGGCCGAAATACCGAAATTTTAAAAAGTAGAAACGGAGTGGTGCGGAGAAGTTGCCTTTGGAGAAGCCAAATACAGAAGCAAAAAAATTATATAAAATTAGAAATTAAAAAAATGGTATAGACATTAGAATTTTTTGAAAATTTGCAAAAACGAACAATTTTTGAAACCTGTTAATATTTGTCCCTTACGCAACGGGCTCAAAGATTTTGATCAATTTTTTAACCAGCTTCCTATGGGCCAAAAAGTTATAGCGAATTTTTTAAAAGTAGTTTTCGTTAGTGAAAAATAATATGAAATTATAAATTTGAAAAAAATTGTGTAGAAATTAGAATTTTTTGAAAATTCGCAAATAACACTATTTTTAAGATTTGGTTGGACGTACATTTTTGTTGTAAAAATTTAAAAAATCGGGCTTAAAATTTATTCAAGTTAAATGAAAAAACCGTGCAATTATTTCAATATTACGACAAAATTCTCAAATTATTTAATATTTGACTCTTGCGTATCGGGCTCAAAATATTTTATCAATTTTCTATGGGCGAAAAAATTATAGCGAATTTCTTGTAAGTCGAGTTTTTGTTAGTTAAAAAGAATATAAAATTCGAAATTTAAAAAAAATGTTGCTGTAGAAACTAGCATTTTTTGTAAAAGCGCATAAAACACTATTTTTTGGATTTGGTTAATTGTACAATTTTTGAAATGAAATTTTTAGATTTAAAACTTCTTCAGAATAAAAAAAAATGTTCAATTATTCAGGTATAACACATTTTTCTGATCATTTCTTTTCGTTATATCAAAAACAGGATTTTTACCTTTTTTGAGCGAATTCAAGGAATTTAGAAGAATTGAAGAAATTCAGATGAATTCAAGGAATTCAGAAGAATGCAAGAAATTGAGAAGAATTTAAGGCATTTAGTAGAATTCAAGGAATTTAGAAGAATTTGAAGAATGTAAAATAATTCAAGGAATTGAGAAGAATTCAAGGAATTGAGAAGAATTCAAGGAATTGAGAAAAATTCAAGGAATTGAGAAGAATTCAAGAAATTCAGAAGAATTCAAGGAATTTAGAAGAATTAAAGAAATTGAGAAGAATTCAAGGAATTAAGAAGAATTCAGGAATGTGAAAGAATTCAAGGAATTTAGAAGAATTCAAGGAATTTAGAATAATTCAAGAAATTGAGAAGATTTAAAGGAATTGAGAAGAATTCAAGGAATTGAAAAATATTCACGGAATTGAGAAGAAATCAAGAAATTGAGAAGATTTTAAGGCATTGAGAAAAATTCAAGGAATTGAGAAGAATTCAAGGAATTTAGAAGAATTTAAGGAATGTAAAAGAATTCAAGGTATTGAGAAAAATTCAAGAAATTCGGAAGAATGCAAGAAATTTAGAATTCAATGAATTGAGACGAATTATTGGAATTTAGAATAATTCAAGAAATTGAGAAGAATTCAAGGAATTAAGAAGAATTCAGGAATGTGAAAGAATTTGAGGAATCTAGAAGAATTCAAGGAATTTAGAAGAATTCAAGGAATTAAGAAAAATTCAGGAATTGGAAAAAATTCAAGTTCTTGAGAAGAATTCAAGGAAATGAGAAAAATTCAAGGAATTTAGAAGAGTTCAAAGAATGTAAAAGAAGTCAAGGAATTTAAGGAATTTAGAAGAATTCAAGGAATTTAGAAGAATTCAAGAGATTGAAAATAATTCAAGGAATTTCGTAGAATTCGAGAAGAATTCAAGGAATGTAAAAGAATTCAAGAAATTAAGAAGAATTCAAGGAACTGAGAAGAATTCAAGGAATTGAGAAAAAATCAAGGAATTTAGAAGAATTTAAGAAATTGAGAAGAATTCAAGGAATTAAGAAAAATTCAGGAATTGAGAAAAATTCAAGGACTTGAGAAGAATTCACGGAATTGAGAAAAATTAAAGGACTTTAGAAGAGTTCAAAGAATGTAAAAGAATTCAAGGAATTTAAGGAATTTAGAAGAATTCAAGAAATTCAGAAGAATTCAAGAAATTGAAAATAATTCAAAAAATTTCGTAGAATTCGAGAAGAATTTAAGGAATGTAAAATAATTCAATAAATTGAGAAGAATTCAAGGAACTGAGAAGAATTCAAGGAATTGAGAAAAATTCAAGGAATTTAGAAGAATTAAAAAAATGTAAAAGAATTCAAGGAATTTAGAAGAATTTAAGGAATTTAGAAGAATTCAAGAAATTCAGAAGAATTCAAGGAATTTAGAAGAAATCAAGAAATTGAAAATAATTCAAGGAATTTAGTAGAATTCAAGAAGAATTCAAGAAATTGAGAAGAATTCAAGGAACTGAGAAGAATTCAACGCATGGAGAAAAAATCAAGGAATTGAAAATAATTCAATTAATTAAGTAGAATTCAAGGAATTTAGTAGAATTTAAGTTTAGAAGAATTCAGAGAAATTATATAATTTCAAGAAATTGGGATGATTTCAAGGAATTGAGAAGAATTCAAGGAATTGAGTAGAATTCAAGGCATTTAGTAGAATTTACGGAATTTACAAGAATTTAAGGAATGTAAAAGAATTCCAGGAATGTAAAAGAATTCAAGGAATTTAGAAGAATTCAAGGAATTAAAGAGAAGTCAAGAAATTCAGGGAAATCCGGGGGAAAAATTAAGGGAATTCATGGAATTCCAGGACTTCATAATAATACATGGAATTAGGAGAATTCAAGAAATGTAGGAAATACGAGGAATTCAGGGAATTCAAGGAATTCAGAAACTCGGAAAAAATACTATCTTCAACACAAAATTTGTTTAAAAATGGACATAAATTGAAATTTTGACCCTGATGTGCACCCATTTCAACTTTTTTTTTGCGATTGATTTATGTTCCCTAAAAGCAACTTTCCCGCACTACGCTGTTTTTAGTTTCGAAAATTCTGGGTTTTCGGCCCAACAAAATAAACATCCTCTACCTTTCGAAATATCATTACGAGAAAATTTTCCATCCTGCGGGAATGCTGCTTTCTCTTCTTGACAAAATGGCTTCTGGCCAAAATCCCCTCAAAAAATTTCTTTCGCACTGAGTAAAAAAAAAATTAACTAATTTTGATGACAAATTTTAATCAATGTCGATTAAATTGTCAAAGGAGATTCTGACCAAGAGAGATCTTACCAAGAAGTGAAAGTGCAGCTTCCCCATCCTGCTTTCAGATTACCTTTCTTGAACTAGTTTTGAACGCAGCGATGTCTCACGGAAAGAAATTCGCTTTTCATATTTTTCCAAAATATGAATGGCGAAAATAAGTCGTTAATTACGTTTGCTTTCCTAAGAAAAATGTCTTTGATAGGACAGCAAATGTTTTCGTTGTAGTAGCAAAGCTTTTCGAAGCCCATGGCAGAGAGTCATGGCCAGGGAGCAGATTAGAGCCACTGAGAAGTTAGCTGCCGAACGCAGCTTGGCTCTCACATGCGGAGAACCGTCGGCGGTAGAGTGGGGGACGCGTAGCAATATGCGCGCGCCGCTATGCCGCGGCGTGGGGGCGCACGCTTGCCGCTGGTCTGACCGGGGTTCTCCGCATCTGAGAGCCGAGTTGCGTTCGCCAGCTAACTTCACAGTGGCTCTAATCCGCACCCCAACCATGGCAGATAAAATTTGCTATTAAAGCGAAAACCTCGGGCTTAAATGCAAGTCCTAATTTTTTAGATAATTAGGATATTGAGGTATACCTTCCATGTAGCTGCGTTGCGTCGGAAATAGCAGAACGTATTTTGAAACCAGTTGTAAATTTCGTTCAACGTCAGCTGCTTATCCGGAGATTCGATTATCGACTGTAAGGAAAATAATGGAGATAAATATCGGAAAAAAAGAAAAAATGTCCTTTTACTCAAAATTTAAGATAATGCTGACCAAATATTTTGCGTCAATGTAATATAGCATAAACCTATACCTTCCAGACAATTTTGCTACAAACAAAGACATTACAAAAATATTTTTCTCGCATTTTTTTCAGTCGTATTGTTTTTTTTTTTTTTTAATTTATTTGCACTCACCTGCCGAATTAAGGAGGCGTACGTGAATGGTGGTCTTACGTCGGCGTTTTTGTAAAATTCCCTATTACGTTGAATTTCTGTAAAAATAATGAGTCTTCTTGGTATCGATTCAAAGTAAACAACGCCAATACGTGCTAATGGCTTTAACGCAACGGACGTAAGACACGCTGTTTTTTGCATGTTTATACTTGCGGTGTAAACAAGCAGACTTTCTAAATGCGGATAGGTTGATGTAAGCTTCGCTCGAGAAGATTCTAGATCTTTTTTTAGCATTTCACAGAGGCTAGGAATTTAGCTAATAAAAATCAAATACTCAAACTGAAAGACAACAAATTTACTATTCAATTTTAACAGTTTTCATAAATTGAGGGGCCGGATTCTATAACTCCTAGGGTGCTTCATGAAATCCTTTGTTTTAGATCCTCTAAAACCTTGACTCGGAAATTATAGATACATTAAGCCAGTGCTCATGGTTCAGAATTTTGGGCTTTTTTCGACTTTTTTGGGTCCCAATTAAAATTTTTGGGCTCCTTTACGTTTTTCAAAAAATCAACTTTCTTGTGGAGGTGTTAAACTTTCATCGGTACCTTCATGCTATAATCTCCAATCTGGGGTTAGCAGTCTAAGCTCTCAAATTTGGTATTAGAAGTCTAAACTCTCCAATGTTGGGTTAGAATTCTAAACTCTCCAATCTGAGGTTAGCAGTCTGAACTCTCCAATCTTTGGTTAGCAGTCTAAACTCTCCAATCTGGGGATAGCAGTCTAAACTCCAAAATCTGGGGTTAGAATTCTAAACTCTCCAATCTGGGGTTAGCAGTCTCAACTCTCCAATTTGTGGATATTATTCTAAACTCTCCAATTTGGGGATTGCAGTCTAAACTCTCCAATCTCGTGTTAGCAGATTAAACTCTAAAAATTTGGTGTTAGAAGACTATCTCTCTAATCTGGGGTTAGAATACTAAAATCTCTAATCTGGGGATAGCAGTCTAAACTCTCCAATCTGGTGAAAGCAGTCTAAACTCTACAATCTGGGGTTAGAATTCTAAACTCTCCAATCTGGGGTTAGAATTCTAAACTCTCCAATCTGGGGTTGGCAGTCTAAACTCTCCAATCTGGTGTTAGCAGTCTAAACTCTCCAAGCTATTTTTGTGCTGGTCCGTAGCACCACACACGCGCAACGGCGTGAGGTGCCAACACAAATCGAGATTGGAGAGTTTAGACTTCTAACCCCAGATTGCAGAGTATAGCTGCTAGGTATTAAGCTAACACCTCGACAAGAAAATGGATTTTTTGAAAAATGTTTTCAATTTTGCAAGGTTACAAAATTAAAAAAAAAATCTAATAAATTTAAGAGATATTTAGAAGTTCACAAAAGATTCAAAAACAACTTTAAAATTGAAAAGATTTCAAACAATTTAAAACGTAGATTTTTGAAAATTTCGATCAAGAATTTTAAAAGCGTTTTAAGAATTTTGAAGGTTTCAAGTTAAATCGATTTTAAAACATTTCAAACGATTTCAAAAATTGTTACAAAATAATCTGGAAAATTTGGAGGCAATTTTTTTGAATTTTTATTGATTTTGCAAAAATTTGAGGAAAAATTCGAAGCATTTTGCTTTGAAAGACATTTCCCAGTTTGGAAAAAATTTCAAAATTAATTTAAATTTGAAAATGTTTCAAAAAATTGAAATAAAAATGTAGATTTTTGAAGAGATTTTGGAACATTTCAAAAGACTTTCAAAATTATAAAAAAAGAACCTGGAAGGGTTTAAGGCAATTTTTTTAATTTCGGAACATTTTTCACAATTTTAGGAATAATTTGATTAAATTAAAAAAATATTTAGTAATGTTAGAACTTTTTATGAGATTTGAAATATTTACAAACTTTGAAATATTTCCAAAAATACTTTTTCTAAATATCTGAAATCTTCAAAAATCTTTTTGAATTTTCTAAAGATCCCTAGGAAAATTATATTTATATAACATTGAAAGCAAATGAACAAATAAACTTTAAAAAAATGGGTTTTTGAAATTTTTATTTTGTATAAAAAATTATTTTCCCCTCAAATTATAATTTGAGAGAAAATTTTGTTCTTTTTCGACAGAAAAATCTTATTAATTTAAAAATTAAGGGCCAACGCTTTTCAGTGAAAAAAATTTGTAGATGGTTATAGAATCCGGTCCCTCAAATAGAAAAAAATGAAAATGTTGCTAAATTCTTTTGCACACATATTTTTAACCCCAAATACAACAAAATAACCAAAAATAAGAGAAAACCATGATTTGACAGTTGCCTTTGAAATGAAATGCTTCTATGTGAAAATTATTAAGAATTTAAGTTATATTTAAAAAGCCTATGAAAAAAGTAAGATGTGTTACGACAGAAAAAGTGAAGATGAAGAGATTTTGATCGAAGTTGAAGAGCTTATTTCCGAAATATACTTTCACCCATAAGCTTCATATTTATTTTTTATTTATTAATATTTTTTTTAGTAACGAGAATATTTTGGAAATAAATTCTTCAAATAGAGAAGTGGGTCTTACGAATAAAGAAAGGCAAATTATTTTTCTTCTCTGCAATTAATTACAGGGTGTCGCTTTTTAAAAAATTTGCGTAATTTACAGAAGACCTATTTTGATATCACTTGATGAGATTTTGAATAAAACTTTTTACCTAAATTTCTTATTCCACGCTGGTGAGGGCCGACGCAGGTGTCTTGCCGTCCCTCAGCTGTGTGAGGGACGGCCTATTTTTTCATGTAATTTTTCAAGCGTTTGAATTAGAAGCATTTAAAACAACACCTTGTAAAGTCGACACTCTGTGATTAATTTTCTGAAATACTTATTTTCTAAACTATTATACTTTATTTTCATTGCTCAATTAAAGTGCTGACCATAAATTGTTTTCGAGAACCTAATCTACATTTTTTTTCTTAATAATTATCATCAGGGCCTAAACTGTTGAGTGGCCCAATACACACGTATAGTCTGAATTTAAAAGTGTGTAGTCCAAAATCAAAAAGTGTGCAATGGATATTTAACTTTATTTTCTAAAAAAAAATTTCAGTTTTATAACATGATAAGAAAATTCAACTATTTTTTTCGAGAATTAATTATTTTTGGTTGAAAAGACTACTATTATGTTTTTTGTTGAGACTTCCTCTTTATTGTTAAAAATTTACTTATTTTGTTGAATATTCAACATTTTTCTTAAAAAGTCATCCTTTTTGGTTTAAAATTTAACTGTATTGTTGAAAATTCATCTCGTTGGCTTGAAAATTCAGCCATTTAATTGATTTTTTTTTCTTTTATGACTGAAAAATATTTTTGAATGAAAATTCAACTATCATTTTCTAAAGTTAATTATTTTCGGTTGAGAATTCCTCTTTTTTTTAAATTTAACTGTTTTGTTAAAAATTCGTCTTTTTCGCTTGAAAATTCAACCATTTAATTGAAATTTTTTCTTTATTCGCTACAAATCTTTCTTGAATGAAAATTTGACAATTTTGTTCAAAATTTATAATTTTGGTTTAAAAATTCATCTTCTTTGTTAGAAAATTCAACAATTTTCCTAAAAAGTTATTCTTTTCGGTTGAAAATTCAACTATTTTATAAAAAATTCGTCTTTTACGGTTGAAAATCTAACCATTTAGTTGAAGTTTCTTCTTTCTTGTCTGAGAAATATTTTTTGCATGAAAATTCATCATTTTGGTTTAAAAATTCATCTTTTTTGTTTAAAAATACAATTATCTTGCTGAAATTTCAACAATTTTCTTAAAAAGTCATCGTTTTTGATTAATAATGCAACAATTTCAAAATTTAATTATTTTGTTGAAAATTTAACTATTTTGGTGAAAATTTAACTGTTTTGTTAAAAATTCGTCTCTTTGTGCTGAAAATTAAACAATTTTTTTAAAAATAATCCTTTTTGGTTGAAAATAAAACTATTTTCTTTTTGAAAGTTAAGTAATTTTTATTGAAAAGGCTACTATTATATTTTTAGTTGAGAGTTCCTCTTGTTTTGTTGAAAATTTCGTTACTTTATTAGGCTTGAAAATTCCACCATTTAATTGAAATTTTTAACTTTCTTGACTGAAAAATCTTTTTTGCATGAAAATTCGTCATTTTGGTTTCAAAATTTATCTTTTTTGTTTGACAATTAAATTATTTTATTAAAAATACGTTCTTTTGGGGGATAAAATTTTAACTACTGTAAAAAAGTTGAACTACTTTGTTAAAATACTTTTTTTTTTGGTCGGAGATTCATCATTTAAGTTGCAACTTGATCTCTTTGAGTAAAAATGAAACTATTTGTTTGAAAACTCTTCCATTTAAAAAAAATCCTTTTTTTATGGAAATTTAACAATTTTCTTGAAAATTCATGTATTTTTAGGTAATTCGTCATCATTTTAGATGATAAATTTTCTTTTTTGTTAAACTATTGAAGTATTTTGTTAAAAAATAGTATTTCTTTGTTAAACATTAATTTTTTTAACTGAACATTTAACTATTCCATTTTTGGTTGAAAATGTATCTGTTTTAGATAAGGAATTCAACGGTTTAATTAAAAATAAATTCATTTAATTTGTTTAAAATTCGATTTTTTTGGTAGAAAATTAATCTTGGTTGAACATTCATCTTTTTGGTTAAGTTAAGTCTTTTTTTATTGAATTATTAACTATTACATTTTTTGTTGAGAATTAATCTTTTATTTGTTAAAATTTTTTGTTAAAAAATTTGTTTTGTTTAAAATCCATTTATATCCTTGATAATGCAAGTTTTTGGTTAAAAAATAGTCTGTTTTGGTTGGGGATTCAACTATTTTGTAGAAAATTTGCCTTTTCCGTTAAAAAATCATATATTTTCTTAAAAATATAATATTTTTACTTGACATGTTAGGAATTTATGTTCCCTATTATCGTAAAAAGTCTCCAGACCTCCCAAAAATATCCTTATTTGTGAAGCCTCTTATCGACAAACTTAAAAAAATGTTTTTTCTGCTTGTTCTTTTAAGTAAGGGGTGGGGGGTGTTGAAATAAAAGTTATAAAGGCCGAAATTTTCCACAATTTAGGCCCTGAATATCATGCAAAACTTGCTTGAAAAGTAGTTTGTGAACTGATTAATCACACAAATGCTTTTATAGTTTGATCAGTTTCATTTTGCTCAAAGAAGAAAAGTATTTGCCAGATTTGTTCATTCGACTCACGATCTGTTTGGACATGCAAAAGACATCTTTCAACGATTCTCTTGAAGCCACACGAAGGTAAGTTGACAGTACCTTGTTGGACGTCTAGGCCAGCACGCTCCAGCATGTAGGGCAGCCCTACACGGTGGGGGCAGCACAAAAATGAAGAAACAAGAGAACCATCGGTAAGAAAAGATTATTTTTTTGTTTGAAAAAGTAACGCGCAAGCGCTGCATACTTTTATTTATTATTTTTCACAATAATTGTTCGTTTACGTCGCCAACAAGGTGTCGAATGCCAATTTGAAAACTTTTAGTGATACCGAGTGATTAATGATTATCAGAGGGCGGACTAAAGCCACTGCCGAGCGCGGCTCGGCTCTCACACGCGGAGAACCGCTGGCCTGGTAGAGAGGGGGCGCGCAGCAACGCGCGTGCGCGGCATGCGCGCGCACGCTTGCCGCTGGTCCAACAGGGGTTCTCCGCACGTGAGAGCCGAGCTGCGTTCGGCAGTGGCTCTAATCCGCTCCCCAATGAATATGTGCACGCACAATTCCCGACGGGAAACAAGAGACCAAGAGAGGACCGTAAAGTGCAATGAAAATTACTACGGGAAATTTTGGTCAGGGTCAATGGCCCTATTGAGAAAGGCGATGTCCTCTCGTGAAATGCCAAAGAGAATACATACAAAGTATGATAAAGACTGAATAAATTATAAGAAATAAATGAAACATGCTTTGTTTATAAAGAGTGATAAATTAAGAAAATTGTACTGAAATTTCGTAACGAAAAGAAATAAAATTAGTTGTAAAAATATATGATTGTGATTATCAGTGGCATTTCATGAACCGAGCATCACCCTGACCCTTTTCAATGAATATTACCTTCGTTAATATCTAATCCAGATCTATCGACGGATACTCTGCGCCTTACAGTGCCCTCGTCATACAGTCCTACGGATAGCATTCAATTCTCAATTTGTTCTTTTTTTC
This sequence comes from Andricus grossulariae, assembly GCA_011634705.1. NCBI lineage: Eukaryota > Metazoa > Arthropoda > Insecta > Hymenoptera > Cynipidae > Andricus > Andricus grossulariae. Next base: position 22,495 of record JAABKJ010003284.1, read on the forward strand.
ATCTTGTCGACGCGAACGAGACACAATTTTCTAATTGGTACAATCAAAAGTCCACAAGAAGGTAATTCTTTTATTAGAGTTATTTGAAATTTATGGAATTTTATTCAAAAGCAAGAAATTAGTTTTTGGAAACTTACGTTTGCAAGCTGTGCCAGAAACTCGTTAGATATTTTGTTAATTTAGGAAAGCAATCGGGTCAAGTTAAATATCTGAAAGTAAGCCAGGTATTCAGACAACAACAATTCATTTAAAAAAACCGGCGCTTAAAGAATAATTTACAAATAAAAAAATTGTTAATAGATTCAACATTTTTTTAAAAAACTGTGCATTTGTTTATAAATTTTGTAAATAATGAAAAATTTGTTTTCAATTTGCAAAGTATCATAGTAAAGAGTCATCAGAATGATATTTTTAATGGATTTTGTTAAAAATAACCGAGGTTATTCGTATTAATTTATTATTAATAAATACGCCGGGATCTTTTATATTAACAAATGATTTTTCTTTATAATGATTGTCTGAATTTCTAGCTCTTATAATAAGCAAATCTACATTTCCAGTCTCATGAGCACTCAGACCTGCTAAAAACAAATTTAGACAGACAATAATTAATGCAAAAGGTATAAGTACTCAGAGTATTGATTAAAATTTGAAACGGTTGGTTCGAAATAAACGAGTATACCTTAAATCGTGCTTGTTATGCACGATGCGGTTTGAATAAATTTGAGGAAGAAAAACTTACCTCCGGCTAAGGAGAGAGCAGATTTATCGCTGATCCTTCTTCTGATGGGTCCAGCCATACTGGGCATGGAGGGCATACTAGGCATGCTACCAGGCATGTTGGGCATTGGTGGCATTCCGGACATGTTGGACATGTTTGGCATTGGTGGCAAAGGTGTACCGCCGGCTGAAGGTGGTAATTGTCCACCACCTGGTGACCTTACGGCTGATACTAATGCGGACATGGAGACTGGAGACACTTGCGATACTCCAAAGTTTGGAGGTGGTTGACTCATCAGGGCAGATGATAAACTTAACTTTGGTAAACTCGAACCCGTCTGTAAACAAAGAAAAAAAAGCGTTTTTGACAGTTTATTAGCTGATGTTAAAGCTATCTCTCAAAACCTTAGCTATCCCCACTATCACTCGGGACCAAACCGCACCCACAGGACCCCAGTTATCCCTCTTGACATCCTAATTCCTCGGGATCCCCCTTTTTCCGGTTTACCTAACCCGTAGATCCCCATCTAGCCCACCAATCCCCACCTATCCTTCGGGTCTAGCCTTATCCCACGAAATGCCATACACCCTACAGGGTGCCACTTATAATAAGACGACCTCTTATCCCACGGGAATCCTCCTATCCCTCGGAACGTCACCTAACCCACAATACCCAACCTATCTCTCGAAACCCTAGCTATCCCCACTATCACACGGGACTAAACCGCACCCACAGGACCCCAGTTATCCCTCTTGACATAATAATCCTCAGGATCCCCCTTTTCCGGGTTACCTAACCCATATAACCCCATCTAACCCACCAATCCCCACCTAACCTTCGGGTCTAGCCTTATCCCACGAAATTCCATACACCCTAAAGGACCCCACTTATAATAAGACCTCTTATCCCACAGGACTCCTATCCCTCGGAACCCAACCTAACCCACGAGACCCAAACTATCCCTCGAAACCTCAGCTATCCCAATGTTCCCCCACTATTCCGCGGGACTACACTTCACCCAATAATTTCCCCTTTTTCCACGAAACTCCACCTAACCGGTAGAAATCCATCTAACCCACAAAACCCTACCTGCCTCTCAGGATCCCACCTAACCCACGTCACCCAACCTATCTCTCGAAATCCTAGCTATCCCCACTATCACACGGGACGCAATTTACGAATGTTGAGAGTAATCTTTTTTTAGCGATATTTGGCAATTATTTGAATAATTTTCATTAGTTTGAAAAAATGTTTTTTTCCCTGAATATCTTGAAAATATACTATTTTATGGAATTAATGATGCAGTTGATGAATGCTAAGAGTGATATTTATTGGGAAAGACAGTTTTGCAATTATTTAAACAATTAATAATCATTAGTTCACCCCTTTTCGTTGGAAAAAGTGAAGAAAATTCGAGTTTCTTTTTATTCTCTCACACCAAGTCACTTATTATAAAATATTTTCTTATTTCAGAACTTATGCCCTAATTTTTTTAAACAATAAATATTTTTTTAAAGTAGAATTTTCTCCGTATTTTCTTTGAAAAAGAGCAAGTGGTATTGATTTTTTAAATAATTGCAAAATGCGATATTTTTATTACCTGCCTACCATACTACCTATAACATTGATTAAAATAATTAAAAATTGTTTAAACAATTACCAAATGTCCTAAAAAATACAAAAGTACTTTCAGCATTCATTAATTGTGTCACTAATTTCAGAAAAATTAATTTTTACGATTTGCAGGGAATAAAGTGTTTAAACAAATAAAAATTATTTAAACAATTACGAAATATGTTAAACAAGACAGATTATTCTTGAAATGTATTAACTGTAATATTTATCCCCTAAAATAATAATTTTTCACGATGTACAAGATGAAAAAATTGTTAAAAGAAATTAAAATTGTTCAAACAATTACCAAATGTCCTAAAAAATAAAATATTGCTTTCAACATTCATTAATTGTGTTACTAATTTCAGAAAAATTAGTTTGTACGATTTACAATGAAAAAAGTGTTTGAACAAATAAAAATTATTGAAACAATTACCAAATATGTTAAAACAGATTATTCTTGAAATTGATTAACTGTAAAATTTATCGCCTAAAATAATAATTTGTCAATACAGAAACAAATTTCATCCAAATTGTTAAATTTTCAAGCCAAAGACGAATTTTGTGTAAAAAAGTTGCATTTTCAACCCGAAAATATGAATTTCAACCAAAAAGATTACTTTTCTACCTATAAAGACGAATTTTTAACTAAAAAGATCAATTTTCAACAAAAAATGGAAGTTAAATTTTCAAGTAAAAAATTAATTCTAAATAAAAAAATAACGAATTTTCAATAAAATAGTTCAATTTTCAGCCTAAGAGATGAATCTTCAAACAAAAAATTAATTTTTAACAAATTGTTTCAACTTTTACGGAAGTAATTGAATCTTCGATTTAAAAAATAAATTTTCAGCCAAAAATGGAACAGTTACATTTTCAACTTGAAAAATTAAGTTATTAACAAAAAAAAGTTTGTAATTAATTAATTAAACTTCCAGCCAACGAAATGAATTTTTAACAAAAATAATTCATCTTTAACTGGAATAGTTCAATGTTCAATTCAAAAAATTAATTTTCAGCCCAAAAGATACATTTTTAACTAAAATGATGAATTTTCAACAACAAAAAAAGGATTTTTTAATAAATTGGTTCAACCTTCACCCAAATAATAGAATTTGTTACCAAAAAAGATGAATTTAAGAACATTCTATCAGGGTAGTCTCAAACATCATTTTCAAAATTCTCTGTCTTTATTCTGACCAATTTTTCATTTTTCCTGACCATTAATATTCAAATACCGCAATCTTAATCTTGTTACATTTCCAACATAGTATCTATTATTATATCATTAAGCCGTTTCCCTTTCGGGGTAGGCGTGAATTGCTCGGTGGTGAAGTAGTGATGCGTGGATGGGTATATAGGTGAAAGGTAGATAGGTATATAGGTTTAAGGTATAGATATTTTAGATTGATCTAGAATTCT